>VYZX01034374.1:0-13184 GCA_013401335.1 Brachypteracias leptosomus
GCATTATAGCAAGAACATTGAGCGATGCTGAGCCTGAATCGGTCGGAGAGCCACTTTGTCATCCCACAGAACTGCAGAGACCCACAAAATACAGACGCAAAGGGGTCAGGGTGGAGATGTGTGAGGAATTCATAATAATAGATCATTTCACACCGGTGCCTCACCTTCCTGAGGATAGCCTGTTTGATATGGGAAGAAGTTTTTTCACTTTTTGTAAATTTTGTCATGAATGCATATGATGTGTGTGCCTGAGTAAGCATTTGCTTGTGGGTGTATGTTTTCTTTTGTCTTCTGGCTCTGGTTTAGGATGGGTCTCTTCAGTGCATGTGAAGAGGGGCAAGAGAAAGGGGATGTGTATGACAGTGGTCAAGTTAACTTTCACTGCCTTGCAGAGGAAGGCACTACCTACGCCCTATTCTGTGTGTAAAGCCAGATGGAGACAGTGAGGATGTATCTGCTCTGTGCCTTAGCTCTGTGTAAGAGCACAGCTACAGCTACATGTCTGTCTACAGTATATTTCATNCAGTATATTTCATTGATGTCTGCATGAACAACTGAGACTACTGGACATTCGTGTGTCCCTTTTTGGATGCTAGATGCCTTTCTGTTTGTGTGTGTATATGAGTGATGGAAACTCTATTTAATACAATTTACTTTGTATTTCTGGGAAAGTAATAATTCTGGCTGTTTTGTGTGGCCTTATTTTGCAAGGGGCTATGAAAAAGTGGTGAGCAAAACTGAAAAGTACAGAGGGACTTTTTGTTGGTTAGGTTTGGTGAGTTTTCTTTCCTTGAACTGCATGAGGGTTCCTTGAACTGCATGAGGGTTCCTTGAACCTATGCATTCCCTTGCATGGAGTGCACTTCTATTGCACTTCTCTTGTAGAAAAGAGAGCAGAGCACCTGGGGAAAGAGAGTAGAATGAGATCAGAAGAGTAGGAAAGGGATAAAGAAACTGAAAATGTCAGAGGTGTGAGAAGAACGTGCTATGATAAGGCATCATTGGATACTGAGGCAGTGTCTCTGAAGGGCACTGCACTTCTGGTCAGCAAGGCACAGGACTGTGCAGAGAATACATCTGGTGGGCATTATTGCTTCAGTAAAATTGGGGAGCTAGTTGCTCATTATTCACTATGCATTGAGAGCTACCCAACTAGCTCTAGGCAAAATAGAAAGTCAACATGACAAGTTAGCCTGTGGGTAGCTCTAGGATCATCCAGAAAATGCCATTTTTGGTACCTGAGTGACCTCATTTGTGACTTCCTTAAGTAATTGCCTGCAATATGAGAGAATATGTTTCAGACAGTTCTCTAATACATCAGAGAAGAGAGGCTTCTAAGGAGAAGGCTATGGAACTTCACATCAAGGAGTAGATTGAGCACCACAAGTGGTCTGAACCCAGGTTTCTTCCCAGGTGGATTAAAAAGGGAGAGAAGTCCTGGAGACATGTGGAGGCAGATGAGGACTGCTACAAATGCAGTAAGGGGAGAATGAACTATGTTTCTGGAGGGAGCAACTTTCTCTCCAGGCTGGGGGTGGCTCTAACCTTCTCCCCCTCTCTTGCAGCTCCTCTTGTGGACCTCACTCCCAGTCACAGTGGTTCAGCTATGCTGATGCTCCTCTCTGTCGTTTTTGTGGGACTAGCCGTGTTTGTAATTTACAAGTTCAAAAGGTATGACCCTCCCTGAGTCATTTCCTTGTCCCCATTGCTGCCTTTCACTGAGGTGTTTGGGTTTTGGTTTGCTGGGTTTTCTTTTTTGCAGTGATTTGTTTCTTGGTTTGTAAAAGCTGATACTACAACATCTGCCAGAGCACCCCACAATGATGGTTTCTGTTAATGTTTTAGGAAGATTCCTGGCCTTAATATATATGCACAGATGCAGAATGAAAAAGATCAAGAGATGGTCAGTCCAGTCAGTCAGAGGGAAAGCATACCTAATGTCCCTCAAAGTGAGCTGATGAGCCCTGAGCAACTAGTAGATGAGAAGTTGGAAGTCCAGCCCATAGGTAAATAACTTGCAGTATCCCGCAGCTGGTCAGACTCTGACTTATGATTGGCTAACTCTTCTCTCAGCCTCCCCCCTTCCCATATTCCTGCACACTCCTCCTCCCATCCTCTTCTGCTGCAGCAATAGTTTTGCTACAGGAAACCTTGCTAACTCTTCCCTCTCCCTCACTGCCATGTGATGAAAGGGAGGGGAACAACTCTAGGCTTTTTCTCTCTCCTAGTTGCTCTGTGTAGATCCCCTCCCCTTCTCAAAAGTCCTGCCAGCATTTATCTTGCGCTATAAGGCAATTTAATTTATTTTGCTGGGGCTGATGTAGTTGCGAGGCTAAACCCTACATCCAGGAGAACTTCAGCCACCCTCACCTGGAACTTGGAGGTGAGCAGGTGATTCGGTAAGTCAGATCTAAAAGCTAAATATTTACTGGTCTAGTGGGAGGTGTCCCTGCCAGGGTGGGGGGGTTGGAACTAGATGATCTTGAAAGGTCCCTTCCAACCTAAACCATTCTATGATTCTATGATTGATGTTTTGACTGCTCTGGCCTTTGTGCTGTGCCAGACCTTGTTACCAGCAGCAACGCTAGCCTGGCTGATTCCCAGGGAAATCGAGCAAAACCTGGGATCTCAGCAGTGGGCAACTGGGTTTGCCCTCAAGCTTATTTCTCTCACAGACCTCTGTGGTTACAAATTTGCAAAGCAGGGTTTCATAGGACCTAAAGTGAATAGACTTGGAGCAGGAAAACTGGGATCAGTCATACATTAACTCATACTTATATGTTTTCTGTTACCCTGACTACAGTAAAAGTGTTGGGATGGAGCAGGGAGGTTTCAGCTTGGGGACAGGTTCTGCTAAAGCCAGCCTTGCTTGGGCATTACTCAGGTGTTGCTCAGCTTCACTTGTGATGTGACAATTCTGCAGAACAAACTAGAAGTATGATACAAGACTCCTGCAAATAAGGGCATGGACCTATTTTAGAGGAATTAAAGCTTATAGCTCCTGACTTAGACAGGAGTGAAGCATAATCATAACTGAGATCCCAGGTTTTGCACAATTTCATCAGCTTAGACAAACCTTAGATCCCACCTGAGGGTGGCTGTAAAATGTATGGGAGTATTTGCTAAAGCAGGCTTGGAGTCGTAGCTACTACAGAGAGGAAACAAGGGGAAGGGCAATTAAAGGAGGGAATGTGATGTGCTAAGATTGTGACCTGTGAAACAATCTGGGAAGAAAAGAAGAAAGTCTCTTGATGAAACTGATGTCTAAGCTGGAAGACCCACTGCAATCAATACTGATATCTCCTCACCTCTTAGCTAAGGAGAGATCTGGTAGCTATTAAAAGCTTTTAAGTAGCTATTCATCAGCAGACCTGGACACCCCTGCTTAGCAGAGCATAGGATGGAGTGAGGGGACCAACCTTCCCATGTGGTGTTCCCCATACAGAGCAACCCCAGGCCACAGTCCAGAACCCAAGGAAAGGAAATGCAACCAAGGTAGTCTGGACAGAGGACTTCCAAAAGGCTTGTGGATCACCAAGAGGTTTCAAGCCAAGACCCGGAGCGGTGGGTCCTAAATTCTTTTTGTCATTTGTTTTTTGCTGGGTTTTGGTTTGGTTTTATTTTCCTTTCTCCCCCAGGAGGCTCCAAGGCAAAACTTGATGATAAGATGATAAGGGAGAAACACCCAATTTCAGGTCAGGAACTCTCTTCTTAGAGTTAGATGGACTTTGAGCTTCCCCCTTGTACAAGAATGTAATGACCACGGTTCATGATGCGCCAGGGGTAGGGTTTTCATAGGTCACTCAGACTGAAGTGGCAAGAGTCAGTCACTCGCTGGCTCTATTCAAGGTACCTTTAAAACTGCTCTTGCTGGCATTGGAAACTAAACCATTGAAGCCTCTAGGATAAGAGTAGTCAAAAGACAATTTTGGGGATAGGTTTTCATTTGGTGCAACTATAGCATTTCTGTCTTTCTGCAATAGTCAGATTTTAGTGTGTTTCTCAGCTGTACTACTGGACACTGACTCAATAGGACTAGAAAACTGGCCTTTTATAACTCCTTGGTTTGCACCTGTAACTGCACTAGTGAGCACAAAAGGTAAATATGTGGGATACATAGATTTAATTCTCTATCAAAAGGAATCAGTTCAACACGATTCCTAAGGGTGTTTTTCTATCCTGTCAGTAAGATGAATGAGGAAACTGAATCAGAGCTCATTGACAGAATGAAAAGGTCTGCACCTAGGTGTGAAGAGTATAGAAAGTGCAAAGGCTCTTAACTCTCCTATACAACCACCTCATCTGTTTCTGGAAATCAACAATTTCTTTTTTAATGAGTTTTCTTTCTTTTGGGAAAAGAAAGCAAGACTGTAATTGGGTGTTTCTCTTTTGTGTGCTTGTTCAGAAGCCAGGTTTTTTCAACCCCTATGACTAATGTTCCAGGATCCTTCCTTGGGTGAATCTGAATAAATGTCCCTGAATCATTTAATTTTCTCTCTAAACCCTTGCAACAAAAAACCCACAGTTCTTATTTTCTGGATGTGAGTGCTTTATACTGTTTTTTTGCAAATGCAAAGCTTAAGGTTATTTATGAAATCTCCAACACTTTATTATTGCAAATGAGTTACACATTTCCTCTGAGGACCTTAACCCCTCCTTCCCTCCACCCCTCTGCTCTGGCCTCTCCCTCTTCTGTTGAACATGGGTGAATCATCTTCATTAGCAAAAGAACAGGACATCACCTTCAGTGTTTTGAATGACAAGAAAACATTTCTGGGAAGAACCATGTCAGTCTGGAACAGTTGAATCCCAAAGGCCAGCAAGGTGGTACCTTCAAGCATATTCCTTGACTAATAGTATTTGTTATTTACTAACTATTTTGTTCTTTCTTTGACACAGGAAGTATTTCCACAGCTGCTGAGCCCCAGAGCACAAAAGAAATCCCTACCTATGTAAATGGTTGAATTGAGGACACGGATATGTATCTATATCTAAAAAAAGAAAACTCACTGCATTTGGACTTTTTAATTCTTCAGATGACAAAGGGTTTTTAGCTTTAAGCCTGTGCATGTGGACATTATACTGAGACCATAGTGGAACTGCGTTGTACAGGTGGTCAATTTTAGTAGGGGGGGGGGGGAGAGGAACTGGTACCACTATTCACTCCTGCGGCCCTTCCCCTCACCCTTCCACTCTCTTTTTTCTGATCTGTCTCTAATTTGTAGAAAATTCATAACGATATAGGCCAAGAATATGCATGGGGGTCTCTTCTTTAGGGAGAGGGGTGGGCTGGGATGTGGGGGGAGGAGGGCTGAGGGAGGTAGGAGGGGGTGTTTAGGGTTCTGGGCTTTAGATTTAACTGCTCTTTTAGCACTTTGTGCTGCGGGAGGGCTAGCCGTCCCAGCAGACTTTCATAGGCCACACAAAAAATCACACTGGGTTTTAAAGGCACTGAAAATACTCTTGGTCAGTCTGGTTTCTGTCTTTGTTTGAACTCTGCCCTTCATTCCTCTAGCTGCAGCTGCTGTCTGTGCCCCATGGCTGTGAGAAGGCTGAGTGCAAGTATGGATGATCCCAACCGCAAGGCCAGGCTCTTTCTTAAACAGCTTTTTTAGCCTACTCACACCAAGGAATCCCACTGTTGAAAGCTAAGTTTCTGCCTCCTGACCTTGGACAGAACAGGACTAGCAAGCATTACAGGCAGGGAGGTCTGTCCATGCTGCAGTTGCAGGAGGTTATTGCCAGCATGAACTTAGACTGTACTTTCTACCAGCCTTACACCTTCAATTTTGGCTAAAAGAAAGCCATAGTAACACCCTCAGCTGCATTTAGTGCTGATGTTTGGATTTGTCTGGGGAAGTCCCAGGAGATCTCTGCCTTTTAAGAGTCACTCCAAGGACTGTAGTTTTTTTGAAAGACACCTTGTCTATAGAATAGGGAGCAGGGAAAAGTCTATGTGCTTTCTTGGCTGAGCACTTTGATTACAGATCAGCAAACTACTGCCACTCTGAGCAGAGGTGGGAGAATGAAGGAGGATTTGGTCCAAGATTGTTACCAAGTAATTTGAGCCCCAGCACCACAAGACCACTGTTGTACAAGAGTTGATTTCTTCTGAACATAAGCTTGTATCTTACACTTCAACTAGAAATGAGGCTGCAGGACGTGTTTATGTAGACTATGCAAGGGAACAGCAGGAAAGTAGGCTTAGCATGCCTTGAGTAAGTCCTCCCAGGACACTGGATATCTGGCTGAAGCCTAACCTGTGGTCATCACAGCTGTTGATTTCCAACCCAACTCAGGTAAACCTAGTACCAGGAATTTGGTTTGAAGTGCAAATAAAGACAACAACCAATATACACTTACTTAACTACGTTAGGTGAAGGCAAATAGAGGCCAGTTCATAACCAGTGTAGCAGACTTAGGAGGCACTCTGATTCGTGATGTGAATGGGGTTTTTTTCAATAGACATTACATGGCAACCTGAGTCAAAAACAGGAGAAAGCAGCATTGCTGGCATTGCCTGCAGTCCTGGGGTGGGGGTGTGGTGGTGGTTTTGAATTTGTCACAAAATGGGCATGAGCCCAAATCAACCTACTTGCTGGCAAAGTAAAAAATGCGATACCAAGTGTAAGAACATTAGACCTGTAGTAGACAAAGGATAATCACAGTATAAAGTCCTCTGCCTCTTTCTGTAGTTTCTCTGAAGACAGGTAGAAACACAGCAGTTTGTATGGCTTTGCTATTGCAACTACAGCTCTAAGAAAGATGGGAAAGTTTTGGCAGCAACTGTATACTACTCCCCACTGGAGTCCAACATTAGCCAACTTATTTTTATAGTAAGCTGATCAAAAAGTTTTCTTAGAGTGTTGGAACTATTTCTAATTTTAAAATTACTTTTTTTGATGTACTTTTTCATCTTCTTTTTCCCTTTCGTTAAATACGATGTAGCGTAATGTATAATTGCTATTGTTTATTGCTTTTACAGTCATATTTATTAAACAGATTGTCTCTAAATGAAGGCCTGTGTTTTTGTTGTTCATTTTAGCTCTCTGTTCCTGATTAGGATCACTAACAACATTGAAAAGACAGTAACTTCAAAAAGAAAGGGTTGTTCAGTAGAAGTGGGAGAGCATCATGATAGTGTGCTTCTAAAAATACAGTTCCTAGAAGCAAGATGCCAATACAACAGTAACTTCCTCAACCCTCAGGCAAAGTGCTTTATAAAAAGTAAAGCTTGCTATTGTTATCTCCATTTTATGAATAGGGAAGCTGAGGAATGTAGAGCTGCAATGCTGGTTTTCTGGTTCCCAAACAGTCAATGGCAGACTTCTGAGCAGCTCCCTGGAACTCCAGCTCCATTCCCTGCCCATGGTTATCCTTCCCCTTACAGACTCTCTGTTAAAGGTTCCTTTAAAATACCTTTTTCATTGCCCTTTTGCCAACATTGATGAAGAAAGGTCTAAATTATTCACATCACTGTTTAATCAGGTTTTACCTGATGGTTTTTCCTGTGAAGAAAATGAAGCATAGGAAGTTTCTGTCAGCTTGCCAGATGACAGTGGATGCATGTCGCTCAGAAAAAGAAAGAAAATGTAGCTCCTCTGCTTTTCAAGTCAGGAAGCAACCACTGGATTGTTCTGCCTCTTATAACTGGTTCCAAGTTCAGTTCTCTAACCTGGCATAAGCATTTATATACATACATAAATAGTCAAAAGACTGAGGGTTCAGACATTGTCAACAATCAGGGCTGTGGTATCAAATGTCAAGTCCAGGATTGATGGGTTTGCTTGTTGGAGGAGTTTTCACACTCTGGGCAGTTCCCAGTATAATTACAATTACCAGCCTAAAATATTAAAGTGGGCACTGCAGCCTTTCTTCACCTTCCATTCAGGTTGGATGAACAGCTGGCACAGCCATGGCCATAGTGCAGGTGACTCAGATGTACGTCTAGATGTAATCTGCTTTTATAATTTAAGTGCTCACCTGAATTAGCAGGCATCTGTTCTGGCCATAAACAGCAAGCCTGTTTTTGGCAAGCATCTCTAAAGCGTTTTCAGATCATTCTCTTCAGCTTATTGTGTGTCCTGAGGCAGAGACTGATTGTTATTTGTAGTTGTTGTTTTCTGGTTTGTATAACAACACAGCAATTCACTGCTAATGGCTGAACACTGAGACAATAAACAGAGAAAATACCAAAAAATTATAAAATCCAATATGCATGTTCTCTGAGGATATTATCATACCTTGAGAGAATAAAAAAAGTTCACCATCATTTGTCAGAAACAGCATGAAGTTAAAATATGGTTAAAAACTCAAATAAAGCATTTTTCTAATTTGATGATTCTCTACCACCATTTTAACTGACATAAAACACTATTAGGGGTGGGAAAGACATTGGCTTCAGAGGATTTATACTTCTCCACCTAGCAGAACATTTGGGCTTAAGTACAGGATTGCCTTTCCTGGAAATCAGTATGTGTAAGTGTTTAAATACTTTTGAGTATCTGGGCCTCAAACAATTGCTTGCTGTTAATATGTGGCTATATTCAATTGCTTGAACTTGTGCTGGAAAGCAAGACTTAAAAGCACTTGCTGAAATGCTTACGCAAATGAAGCAGGAATTTCCAGTGACCCTAAATGAACCCTGTCTTGATCCTGTCAACTTCTGCTGAGAATTTTTGACAATCACATTTAGTTTGGTACCTAGAGCTGATAACAAGGGATTAGTTTTTATCTGTGTTCTGTCATCTCTCGTTGAATGCATGGAAAGTTTCCTTGCCACATTATATCTCTAGGTACATTCAGTGTTTTAAACATTACCCCTGATTGCAAAGCTACCACAGTCATGACATTAAAAAATAAAACGTTAATTTTGTTCAGTTAATGAGATGCTGTCCTTGCATTTCTCCATGAAACAGAATAATAAAGCATGTGAATAAGTAATACTTGAGCTAGAACAGATCCTTTTAGTTTTAGAGTGTTGGTATGATCCTGGCCATAATGCCCAGAAGAAAAGACTGAAGTCAGATTGTTTTCTAATTTATAAAATCAAAGTGCTATCATTTACTAACTCACAATTTTAACTTTTCTTTTCTCTTATTTCCTAGTGAGGAATATGGCTATCTATTACTGTTCACTGTCCTGAAAACAGGGCATAGAGGAAACCTGTGCTATGTATTTCTCAATGTGAGGATTTCAAGATGTCTCCCTTGTTTGCACTGTGGTACAGCCACCCCAGTGCTACATTGGCAGTAGAGGTGATATTGTAACTGGGTAAAATGAAAAAAGCCAGAGCCAGACAGCTGTGGATTTCCTCAACTTTGAGGCTGTAACACATCCAGATATTGTGAACACAAGTATCAGTAACAGTAGCCAGGATATTGTTTATGTTGCGCTTCATATTCAAATTAGTTGTATAGAATAGATCCCAACCAAACTCATTAGTCAGACATGTGAGGTGCTGTATCCACCAAACTGCAGAGAAAATAAGCTACACTCCTGAAGTTTTGTAGTTTTTATAAAATATTTTATGGAGAAACTTTGAGAGACAAAGGTGCAAGAGCAGCTATGTAGCAAACCTATTGAGAGGAGATTCATGACTGCTGGCCATGGGTACAACATAGATGCATGAAAAGCTTTTCCCGTTTTGTAACAAAATCCTCTTTCAGCCTTCCCTAGACAAAGTTGGATATAGTGGTGATTCTGGGTCTGTAGCTACCCTGGCAACTATTGGTCCCCCACCTGAAAGCGTGGACCACTGGTCCTATGGACCATGGCGTTCCTTATCGTGCCTCCCAGAGGCAGCTGGAGGGTAGAGCTCTGAGACGCTAATTGGACTGACAGCTGCCTCTGCTCCTGCTGCTTGCTGCAAAAAGATGAATAATGCATGCAGCGCATTTAAATGTAATTGTTACAAAGTGCTCTAAGGGAGAAACCCTTCGATTATTAACCCTGCCTGCATGGGAGGAACATCCTTATTCTGTCACCACAGAGAAAGGCTGAATTGGGAATAAGGCAGTCTCACTGCAGAGTCCTGTTCTTGGTATTTTGGATGAAGCTGGAAACCTTCCTTAACCTCTGTAGCATGTACAGATATTACATGGACCGCCCCTTTTAAGTGATTCTTGCCTGACATCACCTCAGGTGAGTGGATGAGACTCAGCACTGTAGAGAGACAGATGCTGTTCATCATGTGGAATGTTTACACCAGACGTTTCACAACAAATAACTTTTTCTCACTTTCCACACCTGCCTAGTCCCACCTAGGGAGTGTGAGATTCAAACCACTGTAATCCTCCTTCATGCTCCCCCGAAGCTACAACATGTCTATAGCAGAGACCTGAGATTTCTTTTGTTACTTCTGTGGCCTTATGTGTGAGGTGACGCTCTTTGGTCTGAGCTGCACTATGCGTGTCTCTGCAAAGTGCTTGCTCAAGAAATCCCAAAGAAATACTAGTAAATGTACAACCAAAATCCTTCTTCAGATCCTGCTGCAGAGCCACAGGACTGGAGAGCCTGACCTCTGAGACGATGATTTCTCGAACAAAATCTTGGAGTCGGCCATTTATGGAGTAGGTTTTCCCCTGCTTCCACGTTGGCTTATGTAGATAAAAATGTTTTCCACTACAAATGAAATTGCAGGAGAATCATTTGGTTAATTATTTATGCTCCATTAGTGACTAGAGGCCCTGGCACTACTAACTGTCACAGGATGAAAGACAACTTGTACTCAAAATAATTTGCAGCTCAGGGAGGAAATTTTCAAAGCCACAGAAAGCAGTTAGTTTTCCAGCCAACGTTTACACTTTTAAAAACATTTCTTTAATGGACAAGAGAGAGGCCCTTCCTGAGTCCAGAGGCTTTTCTTCCTCACTGTAAGTCCTGAAATACAGCAGTTGGGTTATTAATTTTTCCATCACATTTAGCTAAGCCTGAACCAGGGTCAGAACCATCGTGCCCATCTGAGCTTGGATGTGGCTGCAGAGGAAAGTTCCCTAGTTAGGCAGCTGACAATGCCCCATCAGAAAGGCTGACCCGCCTGTCCACACTGACTCATTTTTCTTTACTGAATTTATTTTTTCCCTGTGTCTTCATGCCGCATTGACTTGAAAACTTACCTCATTACCTGCTGCTGTGGGCCTTCCTCTCATTCCATGAGGGTACTCAAAGACTTAGCCCGCAGCCTTCAGCTGACCTCTATGTTACCTATAAAACAGAAGCACTTACTTCCTTTACAGTGGTTTTTAAAGTTCTTCAGTCCCTTAATAAGAATTACAAAAAGAGTTCATTCCTTCTAAGTCAAAATCAGGGTTATTGGAGTTAACTTCAGCAGAAAACACACACTAGTTTGTTTTCAGCAGCCCTTTGTTGCTGAAACTCCTCAAGCACTCGGTGTGTGTTGTGATATAGGAGGATTACATTTAGAAGCTCTTAGCAAAAATTAAATTATGATCCATCCCTAGCAATCTATTTGGCTTTACTGTTAATCTAAACATTTTTATTAATTAAAAGCAATGATTATTTTCCATGTAATTATTGCATCCTTTTTTTCTAAATTCAAAGAATGTTCTGGTTTCAGAGATGACAGGAAATTTACTTTCAGTCTTTAGTTTTACTTGAACTTTTCCTTCAACTATATAATATTTCTCCTAATTATCCTTCTTAATTGAGATGATAATGCAGAAGGCAGCCAACATTATTTTGTTGATTTATTTGAACTGATTCTAAAAATAGAATATTGTGTTGGCTACCTTTTGAAATTCTGATTTGCACATTATGCATAACAAGATACTAACATGCATTTTTCCAAGACTTGCAGAAAAACAAAGCCTTGACTCTTGAGAAACAAATAGATAACAAGGAGAAATTATGAGTATTTCTAGCTCTGGAGTTGAATCCCATTTTCAGATCTTTTTCTTAGTATTCATATAAAATCATGCACAAATTAAATGGTAGAGAAGCTAGGGCTTGAGCATCTGGGGAAATCATAATTCTAATAATAATAAAAGCTCTCTTTTTTTCCACCTTTTTGCTTTTTTACTAGATGCTGTTTGAGAGATCATTAACATCATGTCTACAGAGAATGTCCACCAGCTATCTACAAACACTTGCTGGCTGGATTACCTGGACACTAGCTAGCCTTTGATGTTGGCATCTTTGAATATTTGAGTGCTTTTCCAATGGTCTGTAAAATGTACAGATAAAAGGAGACTTTTAGAAGCATACAGAGGATCCCTTATGTGAATTCTAGTCATATTTTTCAAAGAAATAAAAAGGCTCTTTTTTTCTTGAAGAACAGATGAATTTAAAAGATTTGTTATAAGCCCTTCTTTGAGAGACCATCAGAGTTATCAAGACCCATTGTCACACAGAATTTGGCAGCAGATGTGAAAGTCGAAAGTATTTACTTGTGAGCATTTCCACTCGCATGGACTTAGTACTTTCCTTACAGCCTGCTCCTGCGTGCTTGAACTCAAGATGGAAAAAACTGTAGGAATAAGCTCCACTACTCAAGTGCTGCGTGATATTGACATACAGGTATCTGCTGAAAGAGAGGAAGGAAGGGGTCTCCAGGGAAAGAAACTGTCCTGAGGGCTACCTTTCCCTACTGTAATCCACAGGAATCCCTTTCCTCATAATCTTGCCAAGTCTTGCTCTGCCACAATGACCTGAGATGGCAGAGAGCCTGATACAGTGCTCCAGGTGGTCCCTTCCCGCCTATAACCCTATGCTATCTTCTCCAGCCTCCTTTGTCATGGGCATCATAGCTGAACCGTTCTCAGCTGGGAGAGGGGCAAAAGGGAGGGAATGGAGAGACATGGTAACCGTAGAGTGTTTTGTAGCAGAGTTGTGTTTCTGAGTGAAGCTGAGTCAAGCCTCAGCTTAGGCAGCTATGTCAATAGGTACCTTTGGGAAGGATTGAAGCCATTTTAGATAACTGTTGCAGCAAAGAAAACCCTCAACTAAAGTAAGGTGGTGAAGGCAGTGAATTGTATGGAGAACAGCATCAGGTTCAGCTGAAATGGTTCTCAGGAAAGCTCCTTTAGCCAGGAAGACAGAGGTGTGCAACCTGCAGTTCAACACTCCATGTTCACCTGCCAGAAACCCTATCACCTAATATATTGTATCACTAGTTTCTCACACTCCTACAAGGTCTCCTCCACAAAGTTATTCCCAAAGGCTTC
>VYZX01034384.1:0-30025 GCA_013401335.1 Brachypteracias leptosomus
CAGCCAAGGTAAACCCACCGCAAGGATTCACAGTGTAAGTCCAGCCTCAAATAAAGTCCTCAATCCCTTTGACATCCTCTGCTGGCTGCTGGTGTGCAGTGCATCACCGTACTTCCCTCTTCTTGTAGCCTATTGCCATGCTGGTGACCTTTCCTTTTCTTCTCCAGCTTTCCCAGAAATGAGCCACAGGCCAAAAAAAATGGAGGAGGATGAAAATGCAAATAGAACCGGCGCTCACAGTTTCATCCAGCACATTTTTTTATGTACATAGGGGAAATCTTTATAACCTTGTCCAACATGTCAACATATTTCTAAACAAATATTGACAGGGGTGGGCAAACTTCATCAAGAGTGTTTATTCTGGAGCTCATTTCCTTACTCCCTAAGACTTCTACAGTTGTGATAAATGCTAGGAAGGCATTTTCTAGGTTGCAGTGTGATTTTAGACAGTTTGATAACCCGGCCATCATTTTCCCAGTCAAAACTATAGTAAATGTGGGTTTGCTTGCGAGGTTGGTTTCTAATAACCCAATAAAGACTAGCTGTGGGCAAGGTCATTTGACAGTTGGATAGCCATCGCTGATTGCTTTCTGAGACAGCAAAGTTATAACAGAGAGGGTGGGATGAGTCACAGCTATGGAAAGCATCAAGTAAAATAAGAGCTTTTAGACAGCTGTAGCATTAAGAAAGGAAAAAATATACATCTTGGGCTGCTATTGCACACATATATTGGAGCTGGCCTCACAGACAGAAGGTGCCCAGCATGCTGTGCCAGGTTATTTTCATTAAGACTGAAGAAATCTAATGACTGTAGAGTAAGCAGAGCTGCTGTGTCAGTGACAGATGCTCTCACTCCAGAGCGGGTATTCCAACAACATGTGGGTGGCATCAGCCAGAGGTGAAACCCTGATTCTGCACAAGATTTGAAGGGTATGAGGTTTCTGCCTTTGATTCCAGTGAAGCCAGGATTTCATGGCAGAGAGCTAGTGCATCTAATGTAAAATGCAGCAGTTGCATAGCCAAAGAATGGGTTTGGCTGACACAGAATTTGTAATATAGCAATGCTGTACATCTGTCACAGTGCCTGAAGATGAGAAAGGACTAGTAACAACAACAGGAATTGAATCCATGTCCTTTTCATGACAAATGCCACCTGAGTTAGCTATGTGTGTGATTTTCACTGGAAATGGATAATGGAGTCGTTCATTCTTTGGCACTTGGTGAAAAGTGCAGGGATAGCTGCTATACTTGGAATCAACTGTTGGTATTTTTTGTATGATTAACAAGGATTTTAAGGTTCATGAGGAATGGCTGAGGCTGTTATTCCTGTGCAGCACTATAAAAAGGATTTTATTTTGAATCCTGTGAAGGACACTGTGAATTGCTTTGGTGACTTTGACAAAATAACACCTGTGGTGACTAATGGTTCTCTAGCTGTGTGGGGGGAGTCAACAAGTTTATTGGTTTACTTAAAAAGAAATATGGAGTGAACTTCTTACCTTTTCAACGAATGAGGCACCAAAAAGCCTCCTGCAGGAAGGTGCTAGCACTGGCAAATATCATGGAAGTAGTTAAAGTGATTAACCTTGTTAGAGTGAGGAACGGAGCTGTCGACAGCTAACACTCTGACACTGAACTTGCTGGGAACAGAGTTTGGGGATTGGTTTCTTCTTGGTTAAAGTGTAAAAGGAGATATTTTGAGAAATGACAAATGTTTTGTCCTCTGAGAATTAAATGTTATATTAATTTTCACGATAAAGCCTTCTGGGAGTCAATAAACTACCATCAGACTTTATCAGCACACACTGTGCAGTGTTGGTAGTTTGTGTGGCTTAGCATTTGCTTATAAAGTAATTCTTACCTCAGGTTTCTTTTGAATAGAATCATAGAATGGTTTAGGTTGGAGTGGACCTTTCAAGATCATCTAGTCCCAACCCCCCCACCACGGCAGGGACACTTCCCACTAGACCAGGCTGCCCAGAACCTCATCCAACCTGGTCAATTTTTAGTGTATTCATTTTGCTCTTCTGTTTGTGGGGTGGGGTTTTTTTCTCATTTTTTCAAAAGAAAGAGAAAGCTTTTGAAACCCTAGACTTTGATCTTAGCAGCTTCTGAACCATCTTCTATGTGAAGAGATAAATTATTACGGACTCATTTGAGGATTTACAGCACTTTAACTGCTTGCTGGCTGACCCACAGCATCTGCTTTGAAATACAGGGGCTGGTGCAAAGCATCCTTGTGGAGCAGGTGTCATGGTCCTGCTCAAGTGAGACAAGAGAGTGTGCAGGGGAGGATATTCTCTGTGCATTACAATATCTGGATTTATGACTGCTGGTGCCTTCAATTTGTTTGCATGTCCCCTTTGTGCAGACATGAATTGTTTTATTTACTAGTAATGCTGCACATAAGAAGTGAACTTCAGAACTGGACGTGCTTTTTTAGAGTGGCTTAAATCAGTATACAACAAAATAATTTGTTGCTTTGCCTGTTTACTCATTAATTGTTGCTTTTCCTTAATTTTCATCCCAATCTTCCTCTGCTTCCATCCATCCATTTCCTCCCTGTGCTCACTCAGATTAAGAGCTACAAATTTCTACACAAGCAGCTGAGATCCTGCTGCTAAAGCAGGCACTAAGTTTGGGAGAGGATCATGCTCAGCCCCTTGCTTGAAGTCAGGCAAGGATGTCAAGCTGGTTGATTTGCCTCTACAGCTTTGCTTTAAAAATCCACCTGCAGAGTGAGGAATCTTTCTGAGCCCCTCATGGTCCCTTCTGTAGTAGGTTCCTCCTTGTTGGAAGCATGATAGAAAGGAAATGTTGTCTTCATCCTCCTCCCTCCTCAGCAAATCAGTATTTTTCTAATGATTGCAGAATTCAGGTGCCATCAGACACCTCTTTGGTGCTAATCAAAAGCAGCAGCATTAAAATAGATGTTTAATATAAACTCTAGCATGGTATGTCATAACTGAGATGGATAAAACACAGATTTGGATGACTCAAATCTCCTTCTGCCTTCATTTATCCAGAAACAGATTCTCTTAATGTATAAGTTGTAAATCTGTGTTATTTTTGAGGTGTCATACTTTCAGAGGCTACAGAGGAAGGCACAAGAGTTTTCCTACAGATTTAGGGCTTTCAAACACCTGTTCTGTATGGTTATCACAGATCAAATGGTGCTCAATGGATATGGTGCAGTGCTCTGGTTCCCATCTCTCCAAGCAGAGCTGCCACATCTCTGGAAATCCTAAATGCAATAGCTACACAAGCAGCCACCAATTTGATGGCTGGTACATGCAATCACAGTGAAGCTGCTGCCTTCAGAAATCCTGTGGCCTTTGAGGTGGAAATATCCATGTTACACACTGTGGAGGATATTTTGCTGCCCTTTCTGGGAAGGAGTCACATATTTTTCACTGGATTGTTGGTAGACGAAGCTAAACCCCAGAGCTGTAACTTGGCATAACTCCTTCAGCTGACAGATAGGAATGCTGCACTGTCAACTTTAGAGTGGTAAATGACACTTCAGAGTTGAGGGAGGCAACATTTATATTCCTCCCTAACAATTTTCTGCTCTTTCCATGTGAATGACACCAACATGACCTTCTGAAGACTGAAAAAGTGTTAATAGTGACCACAATGAACTGGGACTTTCTCTCTGCACACTCTGCATTGCATCCCTATGTTTCAGGTTAGGTGGCAGGCTTTTTATTTTTTATTCTTCCAGACTAAGACCTAGATTGGGTCAATTCAAATTATTTGGATTCTGGTTCCGTGGATTCTATTCACATTCTGCATTAAGAACAAAACAAAACAGAAAACCAATCTCTACACAAAGGCACTTGTTCCTCACTGCTGTCTTTGCTTCATGCACATTCCAGCTGTGTGGAAGGAATTAATGAGGCACAGATCACACACTGATGTTTGTAGTTGTTCAAGGGCTTTTTTCATTTGCTTAACTCAACCAAATAAAGACCATTAAATCTCTGCTAATTTCTTAAAAGTATTTTCTCATTAATCTATGACAAACCATAAAATGTAATATTTTCACCATGACCATGGTGAAAATGGCCAAGAAAATTGTTAGCTTTGTCTCAGACATACACAGTGTTGTAATAATGGTTGTTATCCTCCTAAAATATTTCTGTTTTCTATGTAATCTGCATACATGTATTATTGTACCAATTTGGTTATCAGTAAATTACTTTTTTTTTATGGAAGTGACACAGAGAGGAGCTGAGGCCCTCTGTATCCTGTGGCCTAAAAGTCATTCTGCCAGAGATGCTTAACTGTTTTCTAACTACCTCATTTTTAAGTGCAAAAGACCTTTGCAAAAGGTGCTGAAATGACAGGACTGAAGAATGGAGTCCTATTAATCTTTTGAGGCAACTTTAGCATAGGCAAGAGATAACAAAAATACAGCAAGCTCAGGTAGCACTGTGATGGTAGAACATGCAAGAGGCAAATACCATCTGTGCAAAAGGTTTGGCTGCAGGCTGAGCTAAAACTGATGTTTTGTGTGAAGTGAAATTGTATAAAGGATTTTCCAGACCAGCAGCAGACAGACCTAGGTGGGGGTGAAAGGTTTTGAGTCTTGTTCCCAAAGTTGTGATACATCTGCTCCTTATGTATTTTCTCTTTTTGAGCTCCTGAAATGCCCTTAACTCACCCATTTCAGGACAGAAAAATCAGATCCACCCCCAGGTGAAGAATTGCACCCCGCTTTAAGGTCTTTCTGGGTTGGACCCTGTCAGCATGACAGAAACATTGCTGTTCTAAAGGGACCATGCTACCCAGCATCTCCAGTTTGAGATCTTTGTGCATGGTGCAGGCACCATCAAGCCCAGGCTTTGAAGCATTCATTGGGAAACTGAAAGTGCTGAAAGAAATTGGCCTTTTTCATGAAGATCTCTGATCATTGGAAAACACAGGTGGCAGCAAAGACAGCGCTGGCCACGTTGTTCTCTCATCCTGTCTCATCCCACTATTTAAATGTTTGTTGCACTGAAGCCTGGTGCTTCATGCTGTTTTTTTTCTACCTTTTGAAGCAGCCCACTAGACTTAGCTGGGCTGTAAGAAGCTGCTTGTTTTCCAGCTGAACAATAGAAGCTTAGAAAGATGGAGATCAGTCTTGACAGGCAAATGTTTGCATTTGATATCTGACACAGAAATCATCCGAGAAGCGTGGGAAAAACAAGTGCTGAGATACAGCATAAACCTACACTGTGGGAACTTTCTTTATTTATAAAGGATACGTTGATTGAACTGGAAATTTGAAGATAGATGTTGTTACTTCCCAGGTCATGAAGATACAGGAACTGTGCCTGCTGCCACTGATTTGAACCCAGGCAGGTTTAGCCAGCACTAGCATTACTGGTAGTATTACTTTGTTTTGTGATTCATTGTTCTGCAAGAGGAGCTTGAAAATACAGAGTAGTACACAAGCCATGAACTGAAAGCCTACCAGTTATGTTAGATTTTTGTTGTTCTTTTCTATCTAGAAGGGGAGGCTGAAAATGATTCATTAAACAAAAAGAAACAAAGGAGAACTATTACAAAAATATGATGTCTTAAGTACTCTCAGAAATAGATCTTGCATTCTCTGCTGAAGAATATATTATGTTATTGAGCAAGACTAATAAATTTGTCAAGCTTATTTTGACAGTCTTTTGTTCTCTGACAGTACATGTGCAATATTTAACCTGCAAAAGTCCTATCTACTAATGACTTATAGCTGCTCCTTACAGATGAAAGAAGGAGAATTGGTGCAAGTCCAGGCCGGGAGACATTTTCATGCATCACTTGTAGTAAGGTGCTCATCTCCTCGAAAAAAAAAAAAAAAGTCCTGGAGGTTTGTATTTGTTCTGCTCTGTTGCTTAATGCTTGGAACAGATCCATGGGTAATATGCTTCCTAACTGCTGTGCATTAAATGCAATGTGAGACCTCTTTCATTATGATTAAATATTTCTATAAGGTATGTACTTTTATTATGGTTCTGGCAGTTGTTCCTCACCTGCTCCTTTGTCTTCTTTTCTTACATAATGAAAGACAGCCACTGCTCCATTTCTAATATATGTTGAAATGTGCTAATAAACTATTCTTCTTTTTCTGCATAAGTCTGAGCAAAAATTCATCATTATAAAACTTCCACCAGAAAGCTAAATATCAAGTCTTCTAAGTTTCCCAGAGGAAAATATTTTTATCCTGAATAAATCCTTATTTTGCACACAGCTCTCGAATATATTACACAAATTGAAGATGTACACACACGAACTCAAACTAGTTAAAAAAAAAAAAAGAATCGTAACAAGCAGCAATTTCAATAGCCCAATTACTTCTAAATATCCTTTGGCAGTGAAGTAAAATGTCTGCTTTATTTCCTTGAGCCTTGGTTGCAGTGAGATTAAACAACAAATGTTGAATTGAGCTGTAGACCAGTGCTGGAAGCAGCATCTCTGTCATAGACTCATAGAATTGTCAGGGTTGGAAGGGAACTTAAAGATCATCTTGTTCCAAACCCCCTGCCATGGGCAGGGACACCTCCCGCTAGACCAGTTGCTCACAGCCCCATCCAGCCTGGCCTTCAAAATGTCCAGGGATGGGGCTTCCAGCACCTCTCTGGGCAACCTGTGCCAGTGTCTCCCCACCCTCCTGGGGAAGAACTTCTTCCTAACGTCTCATCTGAATCTCCCCATTTCTAGTTTTGACCCATTCCCCCCAGTCCTACCACTACCTGAC
The DNA here is from genome assembly GCA_013401335.1 of Brachypteracias leptosomus. Classification (NCBI taxonomy): domain Eukaryota; kingdom Metazoa; phylum Chordata; class Aves; order Coraciiformes; family Brachypteraciidae; genus Brachypteracias; species Brachypteracias leptosomus. The sequence continues at coordinate 6,737 of VYZX01034384.1, forward strand.
ATCCTAAAAAGTCCCTTCCCAGCTTTCTTGTAGCCCCCTTCAGATACTGGAAGGACACAATAAGGTTCCCTCAGAGCCTTCTCTTCTCCAGACTGAACAACCCCAACTCTCTCAGTCTGTCCTTGTAGGAGAGATGCTCCAGCCTCTGATCATCCTCATGGCCCCCTCCTTGGCCACAGATGGTTTCCATCTCTTTTTGGGCTTCCTGTGCAATAATAAGATAATTAAGTGGGCAGCTTTATCCTCTAGCCTTACTATGCTGTTTTGTGTTCTACTATTTTCTCTACCTACAGCTGCTAGCAAAATCTTCCTGAATTTCTTTCAGCTTAAAAAGCAATGAAATGTTTTCATTATTCCTTTCTAGCTTATTTTTCAGTCCTCCCCTTCCTCCAAAAAATCTTTATCCAGCAAGAAGTGTTTGTCCTCTTTTTGGAGAAAAATCTGTGAGATGTATTGTTGCCTGGTATAGTGGTAAAACATTTATGCATAGGGATTGTAAGTTTAAAATTATCTGTATACACCGCAGGCCTCAGCATGATGAAAGATGGTCTTTGTAGGGCCTTTTCTAAAACTTCACCTATTCTAAATTTTTACTCTCTCAAGCCATGGAATTTTGAGCATTTCTTCTGGGAAATAACTCCTGTCTTAATGGCTCCTGCTCTTTTTCCTACATAAATGTGGCCTTTTTGACTGCATCTCAATATTATTAATTTATGTGCTCTTCCCATCTTAATCATTTCAGTTTGCTTCCTATTCCCACAATCCTGGAAACACAGAGGTTAAGCTGTGAGCTCATTGCAGCATCTTAGTCAATTTGAATTGTGCCCGTTTTTCAAATCTTTTAATTACTGGTGGATGGTTTTAGAAGCAGAAGCTCTGATTTTCTGGGGTAACTGGCACAGGATGGGCTGGTTCAAAACCTTTGAAAAAGCTAGGCTGTAAACTTCAGTGAAGTGCCCTAAATCCAAACCTACATAAGCAAATTTGGGTCAGAACTACTTTAACCATAGTTTATTCACGTTGAGAAATAGATGTTAAAATCATCTGCATTATTCTGGCTGCTTTCTACAAAGGTCTTGACTTCAAAATGCTATTATGGAAGCATGTGCCAATTCGGTCCTTAATTAACCCATCAAGCCTTGTCCTGCCATCAATGGATTATATAAATATAACCAAAGGCAAACCTACCCTTCTGACACGAGGAAGTCTTGCTGCTATTACTCCACTCATGTTCTGGCTTGGTGTTTCCACAGCCATCTTTCTCTTCTGGAAAATGGTGAGCACTCCCTATGTTTGTGACTTTGGGCTGGATCCTAAAGCAGTGAAAACTGTCATAAAGTCTTCTGATTCCAGTTGAGTTACAGTCCTGATTTATAGGCAGCTCTGATTTATAGGCTATTGACCTTTTTGACTGGGAAATTCAGTCCCAAGTGCATGAGTTGTAAAATAGCATTAATGATTCTGTGAAATCAAGACCTGAAATAAATCTCCATCATCCCAGTCTCTTACAGAGAACAGCATAATTCCAATTAATTGTCTCTGAAAAACTAAGAAAAAGTGTTTAGGGCTGCAAATGTCTTTTAATTGTGCTTTCTGTTCCTCTGGGAGAATTCCAACTGAAGGAGAGCCTTGTGAGAAAGCTCAAGCAACTGATTACTTTAACAACATTATAACTAAATGGAGCATCTGAAGATCTCATTTCATTGTGTTGCTCCCCTTAAAAACACTTGTGTTTAAGATGTCAAGGCTGTGCCTAGACTATAAAGGGAGAGAGTTCTGAGATAAAATAAGCATTTGGAGAAAGCAAACCAAAAGAGTCATTTATCTCTTAGATTGGGGCCATCTGCCATGCTCCTGCTGCTACGAGAAACATTCCTCACACCAGGTCTTCTCAGGAGATTATCCACAGGGAGAAGAAAGTGGTTCCCACAGTGCCAAAAAGCCAAAACATCCATCAAGCATCAAAACAACCCTCTCTGAGGCCTGTTGGGATACGTTTATTGAGAATATCATGGTGGTGAAAATAAAGGTTGGAGGCAAGGAGAAAGAAATTTAGAAGAAAAATCACCACTTTAATAAAAAATCCCCTGTCTTGGAAGCTTACCTATAGGATGCAGTAGTCCACTCCTGCTAATGCTTGCCTTTTGAATCACAAAAGAAGTCTGCTGCTTGCAGCCAGGAATTCTCAAACACTCCTGTCAAGCTGCTGCAGCAGTGCTGTGTGAGCAGCTCACTGCCAGGGCTGCTGCTGCTGGAGCTGATGCTCAGAGAGCTCTTGAACGTGTGGCACCACCTTTCTGGGCTTCCTCATACTTTATGAGATATTTGACCTACATTACCAGTTTTCTACTTGTGCTGCTCTTGTAAAGAGACTGTTGGTAGGGTTATACTTACTATTCAGGTACCTACAATTATACTGAAATTTTTACAGTCATGCAAATGGGTGAAGATTGACATCCTTCTTCTTAGTTACCCTCTCTATGAGCTCTACCTTACTTGCTTGCCATGACTTAAAGGTCATAAAAAAAGCTCTTGCTGTCTGAGGTTTACAACACTGAGCTTAAAATCCAAGCTCCATATCCTATGTTCCAGTGTAATTGATTGAATCTCTCACTTTCATTCTCCTGTATACTGCTGCTTGTTGCAAACGTGTTCTAATAGGTGGAAGCATTTAACTTTTATTTATTCAGTAACAGACATTACTACTTTGATTTACATGTATGAATAATTATGGGATGAGCATTGCTCTTTGCACAAAGATTCCTTAAACCCGTCCTGCAGCTCTATCTGGTGCCAGCTGACTGACCTCCAGCATGAGCCCCATTCATTAAGGACTGGCCCCACCTGCTTTCTGCCACAGCAGGCTGTGGTTATGACTACAATCACTTGACAAGACAGAATAGCTGCAATTATTTCTTACTTCCAAATTATGTGTCCATAAAAGGCACATAAAGAAAAGGCCCGTGCCCAAGAGCATGTTTTTATTCATGGAGGCTCCACAGAATAGTTGTCAGCTGTACTTTAAGGAAAAAAAGTGATTTCTGCAAACAGATGACTAACTCTTATCTCTGTGTTGTTAGAGAGGATTGCTAGTGCCAGGATGGAGTAGTGATATGTTTTAAATGTGTCTAGGAGCATAAGGATCCTTTGCTTTGTCTTACTTATGTAAGAAACAGAAATGGGATTACCCAAAAGGGACTTGATGTTGCAATGACTCTATAAAAAAAACTCCTTCTAAACCTTGCAACTTCCTTGAAATGGTTGATTTACCAAAGATTTTACAATTCAGGTGCTCCACTACAATTTCATTTGCAGCACCACTCATTTCCATCCTGTTCTATACTTGAGTTCTTATTGCACTTTACTACAATATATTTGCGTTGTCTTCTTGTAGCGATGCTGTGTTGACCCTGGGAATCTCACTCAAGCCTTGAGTGAGCTGAATGGGCTTTGTAATATGACTATCAGTGATGTTCATATTCATGCAGATGCTGACTTGGTCTCAGGCAGTGTAGAAACGTGACCCCCACCTGCTCTGTGCAATGATGTTTACTTATGGGTGCAGACTCCTGTCTGCAAGACTCAGCTATTTTGTGGTGCTAGCTATGAAGATGATGCTTACACTGTTCTTCTGTTTAAATAAATGATCATTAACAATACTTAAGATTCATAGTGTTCTCTTGTAAATGTTGATAGGTTTGGAGGTAATTTTAATTTCCTATTAATGTCAAGCATAAACCTGATGAGTTCTTTAACTGGATTTATGCCTCATGTTACTGATGATGAGGAAAATATTAAAGCTTTAGTTAACACCTTTCTTTGTGGATATGAAACAGGCTGAGCTTTTGATTTGCTTATTTGAACTTCCAAGTCACTGCACATATATATATAAAATCTGCCTCTGTGTGGATTATGAATATTAACACAATTATTCTCTGTATATTTCGATTGATTTTGACTGTGAAAGGCAAAGGCAGCCTTGTCCCAAGTTTGGGCAGTAGATGCCATCTGCTTGTTAGAAGAATCATGAGAAACTTTAGGTCCCAGTCCTGGTACCTCGAGGTATTCAAAAATGCCACAAGTCAAGTGCTGCATGGAGGGCAGAGGGAGCTGCAGCTGGTCAAGTGATCAAATGTTCAGGTTAAGTCATGGGATCTCCGTCCTTGGAGATCTTCATAACTCAGCTGCAGANTCTAATATATGTTGAAATGTGCTAATAAACTATTCTTCTTTTTCTGCATAAGTCTGAGCAAAAATTCATCATTATAAAACTTCCACCAGAAAGCTAAATATCAAGTCTTCTAAGTTTCCCAGAGGAAAATATTTTTANAAGCCATGGATAACCCAATCTAGCTTGAAAATTGTCCTACTTTGAGCAAATGGTTGGGCCTGTGACTTCCAGGTGTCCCCTCAACTTCAATTTTTCTATGATGTTGTGAGTGTCTGAGTTTTAAGCAAGTTCCTGGCATTTTTGTCTCTCTTTTCTGGACCTGCACAAAATAATGTTCATGGCACTGGGATAGGACCCCTGGATGTTAGAATTTCATCTCTCACTAGCAGCAGTAGTGATGCACCAGCAGCACTAAAATGAAGATTCCATGAGTAATCTCAGCCCAGGGTAGTCAAGGATTTGTATAAAACGGTCAAAGTATGGAAAATGCAAAGACTATTGCTGGTTTACTGTTTTATAAAACCAATTAAAAAGTCCTCAAGTGGTATTTCATTTAAAGGATCTAGAGGGAGGGGAAACTCTCGGTAAGTTATTTCTAACCCATTTGGGGAAAGGAAAGATTGTAATTTTAATTTTAATTAGAAATATTTTTTCACTAAAAAAGTGCCAACATTGATAGTTTTTCCCTACATTATTTGTTTTTGAAAACATTCTCTGCAATAAATTTTCAACCACATACTATCTGCAAGCTCTAGCAAGAGTCCAAATCTTGTGCCATTTAATAAAGCACTAATACAACAATGTATTGAAATAAAGGGTTTATTTACCTATAGCAACTGACAGCAGAATTCACTTGGGTAAAATTTCAGTGCGATTTATCCCCTAAGCTTCAGTAAATATTGCTGCAGCTGCATGCTTTAGGCCATTGAAGAGAAAAGAAGAGACATTAATTGCATCTTTTAACATGGCCAAGACATACATTTACTAGATTACAGTAATCAAATAGTGCACATCTTTAAAAAAAAATAAAATTCTGTCTACAAAAAACTGCTTGTGTAGGGCATTGTGCACCAGATAGTTTTCTTCTCAGAGACCCTGTCATCCTTTATACCAGTTGTCACCCTGTCAGTTCTAAGATTTGATTAGTGTGCAAGAAAACAGAGGAAAATAAGTAGCAGAAAGAAATTCTGCACCCAGGTAATGGCTTCTCTGGCGACAGATACAGGGAGTGAGGATTTCAGAAGGGGATGAACACTAATACAGCTGTGTAGGCTTGTTTATATCTAGAATATGCAGTTAAAACAGGACTCTCAGACCTTTCCTCAGGAGCTAGCTGACTCAAACAGCTGTGTCTGACCATTTCTATAGCCATTTAATTTGGGAGAGTAACATCCCAAAATGTTTCTACCTCTTTGAGTTCTTTCTCTGCCTGCTTCTAATTCTTTCCTTCTGTCATGTCCAGATAAGACCACAGTGGCTAGAAGCCAGAGAACAGATTAAATCACTTGGCACACTGACCAGTGTTTGACATCGTTAAATATTCAGCCATCATATATTCTAATAACCTTCTGGCTTTGTCAGAGTGCAGCCCTAGTATTTATCATTTGCTAGGCCTGTTCCCTGGTCTTGATTCTGTGTCACTCACTATAGTGATGCAAAATTTTAATTTAAATAAGTTAAGCAGCCTGACTGGTTATCTCAGCTTCTTTCCTTCCTTTCACTTCAAAGGAAAATCACAAAAGAAACTGCTGGTGAAAATTAACCCTATCCTGTCCCAACCAGGACAGAAAGTACTTTCCAAGTCCTCATCTGGCAACTGATGGTTAAATCTTCACCAGAGAAGGAAAGGCTGGGCTGATGGGATGTTGTAGGTGTGCATCATGCAGTGCTACCTGCTGGAGGAAAGGAGTGAGGGAGACCTAATGCTTTTCAAAGCATGCTTTCTAGAAATGTTTGTAACATTGGGGCTTGTCTGCATGTTCTTAGAGGTTATAAAATATAAACTTTAGATATAAAAGTTTGATTCTGCTGTCATTTATGGTGCTGCACAGCTGCTGACATCTTGGAGGAAAACCAGATGCATACTGGCACAAATAAGAATAGAACCAGTTCCCATGTCTTTTCCCGAAGCTCTTGTCATTGTATATCTGGGTGGACCATTGGTCTGATGATGCACGCCTGTGCTTATATTCTTGACAGGGTTGTGGCATGTTGTATTTCCTACCATCCTATGGATGTGTTATAAGAGTCTTGTTATGAAGACATTGAGTCAGAGTTACCCTTTTTCTCATCGGGTGAATTAGATGGTGTGTGAGCAAATATGTAATTCAATTTTTCTCTCTTGTCTTACTCTAATATATTTAATCTACTTACTTATAAAAAAGAAGTATTTGTTAATCCTTTATATACATGCCTGTATGATATAGTAAATAACAGAAATCTTTTTCTGAGCATTGGATTATATCTGATGATAGTGAAATTTGGACCATAAAAGATGTATGGATTTGGGGGGGATTTAACTAAAAAATGAGATTATGAACTTATTAACATATTGGATCCTCAATTAAATTTTTAAATCAAGACTGGATATTTTTTAGAAAGATGCAATGCTATTCAACTGGAAGTTAAGTATTTGATGCAGGGGTTTTTAATGCAGACTTCCTTGGGTGACAGCAAAGAGATTCTCTGACTTCTGTTAGACCTTTTTTGGCTTTAAAAATCAATGAAACAAGTACTAAGTAAAAATTAGTTTCAGTTCTCAAAAAGCAAGTAGAGGCACTAGAAGATCAAGTGATGCATCCAAGTTTGTGTTGGGATGGAGACTGGCCTTCCTGACAGCCAACTTAGTGCTGTGATGACTAGACTAGGTATTCTCTTGTGAAGAGCTTTACAAGTCTATCAGTAGCTCTACAATGAAGACTTAACTACAAAACTTCTACTCAGCTTCTCAGAGTCCAAGTTAGCATAACATCTCCAGTGCAGATGCACAGAATTACACCAATCAAAGAGCCAGTTTACAGAATCTGTTGAGGACAATGTGGAAAAAAAAGAAGGCATACTTCTGAATCTTTTAATTGTTCCCTGTGATAATTCTTAAGAAGGGATGCACACAAGTAAGCCAACACTGAGCTGAGGCAGCATTATCTCAGGTTTTGTTAGCTAATCTCCCATCTATACAACACGCTTTGTTTTCTATTATCTACAGGGTGCACATTTCTTAGAGGATTTGTTTTCTTTGGGTAATGGGAATATATTCAAGGAAATTAATTTGCAAACAGATACAGTCATTGCTGGATGAATGGATTCTCTCTTGGCACTTGAGGTGTGGTGCTGTTGGTATCTGGACTGCTGGCAGGCATGGGAGTCTTTGGATTGCTTGCCAGAAATCTTCCTATAACATTCTCAGGAAATGTAAGTGACAGCTAAGTAGTCTGGAGAGTACAAGGAAACTTCTGCCTGCCAGCTTGGAGCATGCTAGCTTGAGTTAGAGGAGGAGGGAGAAAAATCACATGATAACATGTTTATTTTAATGCAACTGCAGGCAGCAATTATTTACCCCATCATGCTTTCCCCATGTCAAGTCTCTCCGCTCCTGCTGTGTAAATGCACAGTAGAGCTGCTTATGACCCAATTGCTTTTCTTTGACAGCATTGGCTCCAGTAGGATTTCCTGTAGGATTTAGCCTAAGTTAAACCTTTTGGGTTTGTATACACATACATATATAAATACGGGGTTTTTTTCTGTAGTTCTCTGAAGGTAAAAGACAAACATCAATCTTAAGGTTAAGAAAAATGATTTTACCCCAAAACATTTTATGCTGCTTGATCGGATAAAACGACCTTACTGTCTAGGCTGGGGTCAATTTTTCAGCTTGTATAAATCAACATACTTCTGTGTCTTCCCTCTTCATTTTTCACAATTCTTTACTCTCAATACCAATACTGCAAAAGATAGAACAACACATCATGTCCTTGAGAGATTTAAGGCCTAACATTTAGCTATATCTAAAAAAATATATTCTAGGGGACCCAATTACAATATCTTTATCCCTGCAATACAATTAAAGCATGACTCCATTTCTGCAGTGTGGAAGGGACCTAAAATCTGCCTTCAACCATGCTAAAGCCTCTTTATTCAAGGTTATAACATGGTTTGGGAATATGATTGAGGCTTTTTACACAGTAGAAAGGATTGTCCTTTAACTGTATTCGAGTCATGTTTGAAGCTACTCACACAACAGAGTCTGTGACCTTCGTGGGAACACAGTGGTGGGTAAAGATCCTCTGTGACAAAGCTGTTTTGTAATGTCTTGCTTTAATTGCAAGGATCACTTTGTTTGCAAATACACTTGAAGGCCAATGGGGAGTAAGTGATGTTGTTCTGCATGTAAGGTGACAATGAGCTTAGCTCCTTGAACTGAGTCTATTATAAAGGTCTTGTTGTGTAATGTGAGTGACAAGACTCAGGGACAAGCAAAAAGTTTGTAAATGTGTTTCTAATTAACCGGCAGACAAAAAATAAATGTTTGCACACTCTGAGCTCCTCTATAGAGGGAGCAGACAGCCAGGAGAGAACTGAAGTCTTCTATCTAGTAAGAGGCAAATCTGGGCCAACATGTTCATTCTAGAGAGTTTGAAGGCAAAACAATCCAGGTTTTGTAATGTCAAAATGTTGTTTCAATAAACTGAAACTGTATTTAATCCAATTAATTAGAGTAGCCAGTAGCTATAGCTCTCACTTGAAGAATTCCTAGTCTTCTTGTCTGATGTACCAAATCGCATACTTAATACTAGGGGAAGTTTCATCAGTTTCTCTTTCTAAAGAAGGGAGGCCCTACAGAAGTAGAGTTACTTTCCTATAACACCAATGTCACAGAAAATTGATTGGTTTACTTGAAACTGTGACCCCTCTAGCTTGCTAGCAGATTTCTCAGGACTTTCCTAGCACAAGCAGTCAAAGATTCAGGAGGTAACCTGGGATTCCCTGGATCTTTCCACATTGGTGCTGACACATATATTCATGCACATATGTACATGTACAGGTACACCCACAAAAATATCATTTAATTGAACAGAGAAGAAAAGGCTAATGTTCTTCAGCCTTCCAAGCACGATTTATGTCCTGCTGTAACTTTACTCTTAAGCAAAGAATAAGCAAACCTAAATGTACAATGCTACATCACTAAGATCATCTTAATGATATCTGACAAGCTGCCAAAGGCAATGAAGAGACACAGGACAACAGACTGCAAAACTGCACAACAACTAGTGCTGATCTGCCTAAAAATATGTTCAGCACTTCTGGGAGAAGGTTTGGATTAGCACAGAAGTGATGCTATTGTGCTTTCCATGAGTTGTCTCCAGAGAGCTGGTGGGATTTGCATGTGATGAGAAATAGCCTCAGATTATCCTGCCAGAGAAGGAAAAAGGGATAGAAGGCTTGGCTGAAGTATTGAAAATTAATAAAGTCCCTGTAAAAGTTAACCAGTCCTGCCTCTTCATTCTGTCCCCTAACATGAGGAATTTCTATTTACAATCTTAAATAAACATTCAGCTGTGTATAGTAGGAACTAGTAATAGACAGGAAACTCTAAAGAATGATGGGCTGGGGAAGATGTTGGGGGAAGAGAGCTTGGAGTATTGCAAGTTAAGGGAGATGTTTGGGGAGCCTTGATGGAAACATTGAAATAAGGAAGAGGAATCGTAGTGGAAAGGATAGAGACGGAAAGATAATCAGTATTTAGGAAGCAGGAAGATAGTTATACCTACTGAGGACAGCAAGAAGTAGAACAAAAAGTGAGGAGAGGAAATTAGACTGATAAGCTCTCACTGATGCATGGCAGGGAGAGCACATAAGCAACTGAAAGGATAAAACTGAGAAAAACAAGGTGGTTGCATGTATTTCTGATACAGCTGAATGGCAAACATAAATAATTTTGCTTATACAAGTGTGTATGTGAGTGCACGTGTGAAAAAAAAAAGGCATTCCCTCTCTTTGAAATATTTCCTTCATGGTCGGGGTTCCCCTTTTAGGGGTATAAATGATTACAGGGAAAATGATATAGATTAATACTTCATAGCTGACTGCATCCCTTTACCTCTCCCTGCAATGTCACAATTTTAATTTCTGGTGATAGTTTTGGCAGATTTGCATGACCATTTGAGCTTTTGGATATTCCAACTTTCAGCCCCTTTACAGAACATTCTCCCAGTTTGGAGAAAAAAATAGTATCCAAATTCAGATCATCTTTCATTTTGGTTCTACCAAGGAAAAGGAAAAAAAAAACACGACAGACAAGAAAATTGTCCTGACAAAACCAATCCTGGTTAGCTCAATCTGTATTTATTGGGTTCTGAAAAGAGATGGAGCATTCAGAGCTCTCCATGCACTAGCAGCAGGCAAAGTTCATTCGCATCAGATTTTTCCCTCCTCCTCTCTCCTGTGGGTAGTATAAAGTAAAAGCCATGTAAATAAAAATAAGACTTTAGAAAATCTGCAGAAATCCCCAGCAATATTTTAGCAACCTTCATATACCTTTCAAATATGAAAAATTCTCTCAAAGCAGGTATTTCTGAGCTCTACAACCAGCTGGCAATGGAAAAGAAACAACTGTCATGTACTGGTAAAGGCTGTGACAAAGATTGAGTATCTTCATAGGAAGACAGTGATATTTTGGGCTCCATGATCAACTCCTCTCTTCACAGTTGAAACATGGAATATATACTATCATTAGGATGCATTAGAAATAATATGTACTAGAAATGCATACTATAATCCCTGAGATATCCCTGCCCTAGTGACCTTTGAATCATTAGCTGCTTGGCCCACTATGTGTTCAGAAAATATCCCAACCTGATAACCTGTTTTCTCTTATCTTACTTTAGTCTTTTTATTTTTTCAAATAGGTTTATATGTTTATATTTTATATACTTTACTTTGTTAAGAACCTTTGGCTACATAAGTCATTCATAAGTAATCACATCTTCCAAACAGAAGGAATCTGAACTGGCATGCCAAATGCTTCTTACACAGTCACACTCCAATGCAAATTATTTTACAGGCATAAAATTATGCTGAGGAACATTAGTGTTGCAAAGTCAAGTCACCCACTCAAAATTGAGGAGGTCCCAAAAATTATGTTACCCTCATATTTATTTCATCTTGTGAATTAAATGCTGTGTGTGGTGATATCCTCTCACAACATCACTATCAAGTAGAGTTTCCATAGGACTCCTGTTCCACTTGCATATGGGCAGTGACATGTCCTGGAAATGAGCTGGAACTCCATAGTAGGGTTGCCCCTTTTCTCCCAGCATCCTTGCTCTTTTGTTGTGGGAAATCAGAAGTATAAGCTGGATGAAATAGGGGGCCAAAGAAAGATGAGGCAGTCTTGTGATTAAGGAAGTGGAAGGGTACCCAAAGATTTTAAAGTAGTCCCACTTGTACAAAGAGTCCCAGCATCATATTTGACAAGTCATGGGAAATCTTTGTCTCGACTGGTATGCTTCTCTTTGTTTTTGGATGGAGTTTTAAATTTTGGCCCTGAAATATTACCAGTAGAAGAGTTGCTGGCTGGTTGAGTAGGAGTTAGCCTCCCCAACACTGCATGCTTCTTACTTTGATCTCATTGAAATTCATTCTCCCACTTATGAAATAGCACTCTACTCACAGAAGTGTTAAGAGTGATTATTTATGAAACAATAAAATAAAAAAAAGAAGCCATAGCAAAGCTGACATAGAAAAAGGCCTAAAGAATTCATTGTTCCATTAAAATTTGTGTCTCGTTACGTTCAAGTTGCTCATTCATGATTTTCAAAGCAGAAGTGTAGCATCTCCAGAATCAGTGTTCTCTGAGAAAATATCCATTACTTCAACATTTTTCAGCTGTTTCTTGGGGCACATCTAAACAATTTATCCCTTCAACTTTAAGCTGCATAAGGTGGAATGCTGTCTTAAAGGAATTGTAATTTAGGGCTGCATATGGTCCTATGCTAATAAATTAAGCATCTGCCAGGAATGTTCCCAGACACTAAAATGCTATTTTCTGTATCATAAAATTGCAAAAGTATTTCTTGGCATGGCTTTGTCCTGAGCCAATTAGCACATTTCCCAAACAATTACATAGGCCAGGGACCATCCCCAGTAGGCAGCCAGTGTGTGGCTATCCTATTTTATCCCAGATTGCATTGTACCTTCTTTGATTACTTCTTATAAATCCACCAGTAAGCTGAATTTCAACTGAAAACTTACAAATAGAAGTATATACAAGATACTGGAAGGTATATGTGTATGGAGGTATATGCACATGTATAATACATATATATAATGCATATGATGTATTCATACACATAATGTGCAGAAAGCAACTGCACTTTTGAGATGTTGCACAGAAGAGCAATCCTTCATTTGCAAACCCAGGGAACCTGGGCCTCCCAGAAACTGTTAAGGTAGATTTCTGACAGAAATCCTTTCTCATTGAGAGCTCATTAAGTGGTATTTCTGAGAGATATTTCTATTTCAAAGAATTGACAACTTCTGACGCAAGCATGTCTCATTGGAAAATTCACATTTTCTTCTTGACAATTACAATAATTTAACAGTTTCATCTTTTAGAGCCCTGATCATCTTCACATCAGGGTAAATCAAAAGTAATGTTACTGAAGTCCTTGTATTTATTGTTATAGAGGGAAGTGGGGCTCTCCTCTCACATTAGACTCTTGGATGAATGTCTACAAGGTATTCTTTCTATCAGTTAGAAATATTGGTAAATACAGTCTTTAAAAAAGGATAAATTGGAGGTGGTCCTGTGACCTTGGAGTCTGACTACAACAATTCTTCCTTGATTCTCTGCTAATTAATCAACAGGTACTTGTTTATGCACAAGGCAACTGCTACCATTTGGCGAGGTCTTGGCCAGCAGACTGCTTTGTAGCTGCATCTTGGAGATGCTGCTGCTTCAAAAATCATTTTAACTGTGTGTGTGGCTAGTCACCTTCCTAAGCATCTTCCTAAGTTGACTGTGTTTATCGTAATACCCTGAATACCAGGAAAAGATCTAATATTTCTATTTCTCAGGTGCAGAAGAAAAATATACGCTTTCTTAGGTTATATATCACTCACTGCTGCTGATAGCAATGAAGTTATTGACTGCTGAGCATTGAAGAGCTCTTGCTTGTTACTGTCAAGGCTCCTTTGTATTTGCATTACTGAGATGCTCAGTGAAGCAGAGATGGTCTCCTCAGCTCAGTGCTTATTCTGTGTACACAGTGTGTGGAAAGCCAAGACGCCGTGTTTCTGTGCAGTACAAAGTGGGGTAGCTCTCCCACAAGTAGTTCAGATGCAGGCACCTGGAATGACTTGGACATTCTTCTTGGAGGGCAGTGACTTCAGAGCAAACCTCTCACCTGAACCAGAAAGAACAAGGATTTGTTCGGCTCCTAAGGGTATTCATTAGCCACCAAATTGATTCGAAATCTCCCTAGTTCTCTTGCAGGGTTGAGGTCCATATAGTGCATTATAGGGATATATATACACATGTATATATACAGTAGAAGAAATAGGTTGCTTTGGTCCTGTGTGAAAAATCCACCCACAGTGGTAGCTTGCTAGCAATTTATTCACCATTAGGTCTTTGTATTTCAGCCTCATATTTCTTATTGACTGCTGCCAATTATTGACTTATGTCCAATCATGGACATTTGATTTCCTCTCTCATTTTCCAGTGTGAATAGCTGGTAATATGGTGCTTTATAGAAACCTGTCTGGGTCTCTAACCTTAGACAACTTTTGTGCTCCACTGTCAATTCCTCCGAGAGTTACACTTGCTATGCATGAATGCTGTAATTTTAAAGCATGACCTGCAGACAGGAACAGAAGCAACTGGAATCTATTAAACCATGAACTTCATTTTCTGAGGAGCTGCAGCTCCTGTTGAAGTTGTACATGTTGGCAATTTCTGAAAATGAGACTCCCCATCCTCCACCTTTTTATAAGAAATTTTGACCAAAGCCTCTAGGGCTGAAGTATTGTTGCAAGAAGGCTGACAGTTAAAAAACCATGTCAAGTCCTCCTCATTCTTCTAATCACATTTTACAGTGTGTTTTGGTTTAGTTTTTAATCTCATCTGTTCCCTCCTCTCTCACTCTGCCTGTAGTTTTAGCTTTATGACTGAAAACCCCTGATAGGAAATGCACACACATGCATCACTTGCAGAAAGGTGAAATGTGTTTCTATCACTATTTTTTTAATTTACAGTTCATGCTACACTTATTTCCAGGGAAGCTTTACTGTAAAGCATTGCCCTATCTTCACAAGTGGAAAACAAAGCTTATTTGTCATAGCTACAGAAATGTTGTCAAAAGCAAGTTGTTTCTTTTAATAAAGAACAGGTTTTGTCTAACTGCTGCTCAAGACACAGCCTGTATTGAGTCTGACAAGTTGGAGGATTGCATTTTGTGGTTTAGAAAGTCCAATAGCAGGAATAAATATAGCTGCAATCAAGCCAGTGATGTTAATTATCATTAGATGTAAATCAGTAGTCTATGTTTTCAGGGAAATCTTCCTTGTATTAATCAGAGTTCATGATATAAGAAAGTAGCCTGAATGTCTTTACATCCACACTTCAGTTGAGATAACAGCTTCACCTGGATTTGATTAATAACTACCATAAGTACAACACTTGCAAGTAACCTGGACAGCCAACCTGAGCTGACCAATAGGATATTCCATACCATATGACGTCAGCTCAACTATAAAGGGAGGAGNATGTTGTTCGGTCCTGCCTGAGTGCCTCAAGTTCAGCGCTCACAGCCACCGTGCTATGTGACAAAGTAAGTTTTGCTTCTGCCTTTATTCAAGAGCCATCATGCAGTCGGAATAAAAGGTCACACTAAAGTGAAAGGGTCATTTAAATGCACATGTAGATTATCCTTCCCCTAAATAACAGCCTTAAGCCAATAAGAAGTTTCTCTAGATGTGTGTTCTTTGGTGCCACTAAAATTCAAGCTATTAATCCAACTCTTAAAAAAAAACAGCTGTTGATATTCTACTCAGCTGAATAACTGGTTCATACAGATGCTGAGATGTAAAAGATGAAACTCAGAGAGGCAAAGTCAGCACTACCTGGGTGGAAAATATTCAGAGAACCAAGGGCAGTTGTGGGAAAGTAGCAAATCGGTTTGCTAGAGCATGAAGCAAAAAAATGGTCTGTCTTTTACATATTCACTGTTGAATATACACAGACACATTTAAAGATCTGATGGCTTCAATCTGCTCTAACCTTTTATCTCTGAGGAATGATCTAATATCTCCCTCTTGGCTGTACCCATTATGAGTTATCACATTGCTCACTCATGAATAGGAATGTAAATGTCTTTGCAGGTCTCAACCATCATGCATTGTATAATTCTCTCTCTGTGTGAATAAATAAGCTATGTTATTAAACTAATAATGAAAATTTTACTTCGGTTACAGCGGGGGATGTAATTTTCTTTTTATCTCTTTTTATTACTAAATGAGAATTTGTTATTGCATGAGTGTTAATCATGATCTTCTAAGTGCCTACCCGTATCCTGTCTGTATGCTGATGCAAACGAGCTGATAGGAAATTATCTATTGCAGATTATAACTTTATTGAGAAAAGTTAAAAGTCTGTATTTCATACAGGAAAGGAAACTAAATCCTGATTGCTCTTCTGTAGCAAGTAGACAGCCTAAGCTTTTTCCTGTAAAAAATAAAACTGTTAAGCCATTAAATAGGGGGTTTAGTATGGTACCAGTAAAATCCACAGAAGTAGTCATTACAGCATTTAATGACTAATTGGATGTAACATTAGCACATTAGCACACTTAGAGATTGCTTGGGGTCATTAAATAAGTGTGTTATTAGCTGTCAATAGTAACCAGTCTGGCACACATTATTTGATAATATACACCTTACATATCTCATATGCAGCTAAGCATAAAGGCAAGACTTAGTGGAAAACAGATCACTTCATTCTATCAATTTTTCACACATCATAAATCAAATGTTAACACTGCAGTGATTCTGGTACATACCATAATTAGGAAAGACAATGAGTCTCTCCATATTTAAACTGCTTATACTGGAGGAAACCTAACTGGTTAAACCCTGCAGTTTTTCCCCAAGGCCACGTTATGGCATAGTTCTCCTATGGGGTTTACCTACACAGCTTGCTCCTGTTCCAGAGACATGACTGATTCTGCTGAAAGTACTGGTGCATAAAATCAGAGTGCCAGGAGGACCAGTGACAGTAACATCTCTGGGATGAGAATGGACTTTTTAAGTTTAATCAGAATAATTTCTTCACTTAACAGACAACTTTCTGCAATACCTCTGCTCAACTTTTGCACAGTGTACAAAACAGAGTAGCAACAAATAATAATACTTGTATTACAACAGGTGTAAGAAATAAAATTAGATGTTCACAGAATTTATGTGCTTACAGCCTAAAGCTGCAAAGCATAAACTGTCTTAAATGCATGTGCTTTTAAACTGTCCCCATTCAATGCAGTGGCAAAACTTCAAACTGAGCACTTCAGCCCCTGATCCCTCTTTGCATCAAATCCACCAGCACTTGCATTATGTGCCAGTAAAACTCACATGAAACATTATTCTCAAGTCCAGCTCATTAACTAGAAATTAAGGTAATGAAAACAGAGTTTCATTAGATCTGAAGACACCAGGCATAGATCAGTTCCCAATGTTTTTCTCAACCAGTGCTCCAATGACTGAATCAATGTGTTACGGGAAGGACATCAAGATTTTAAGATATTGCTGTATCATACTTGATTTGCAATGCTTTTCGTTTTCTGTCTGCACAGTTAAGATGACATAGTGCAGTCAAGAACAAAATGTTTCCAGGCCTTTCCCCATGGGTTTTTTATGTAAGGAATCATGAAAGTTCACTTCTAATTTTTTATATATAAATACAGCTACTTCATATTGTGTAGAAAGATCTGTAAAGTGCTATGGTACTTGGATTTCTTCTACTTTTGCAACAGAAAACACATGTATAATTAAGTTTATGACATAAAGGTTTTTCTTATTGAATGTTCCTTTTGACATTATTGATTTATGTATTGACTCCAGGAAATGGAAACCAGTAGGTTAGAATCTGACATAAATTTGGGTTCTCCAGTAATGTCATTTACCACAATAAGAGCTAAACTAGAATATAAATTGCCGCCAGCTTCTTCTGCATGTGCAAATGCATATTTTTCCACAAGATCATAGTTGCATCCTGTTTGAGGAGGGCAAATAAACACAGCCATTAATTTGCCTATCACTGAAATGGGTGTGGATGAGAGGGAATTTATACATAATTAGGAGAGCTGGCACAGAATTTTGTCCTGGAAAATGTTAGTACATAGTGTGTCAGAAAAACTAAAGCCTCTCTCTGTTCTTTCACATGGAATAAACATGAGAATAAGCTGCAGGTGAGTGGATTTCTGTGCCAGCCTGCAATAAGCATTGGCTCTGCTCCTGTCACTATTATTCACTGCTCCAAATGACCACTGATACTGATGCTGTTGTTCATCTGTGTTGAGCAGCAGTAACTACTGCATGTCAGATGTGCTATAGGTCATCAAATTGCTAAGTGTTGGTAGTGATATTCCAAGTGAATTTTTACCTACTTTATAATTTCATAAAACAAACACAAATCTCCTGCACTCATCCTGTGGCACAGTTAATTTACAGAGCATCAGGTGAAAAATCACTGCAAGTTGTTCACCTAATAATAATAACAGTCAGCCAGCATTGCTAATAAATCAGGCCCAGATGCTCTAAGACATTATTTATTTTTTCATTACAGGGCTCAATTTTGCAATTTATTATTCCTTCTATTATTTACATCCTACTGATCCCCACGCTTTGCTTTGTTACAGCAAATGCTGTGCTGTGTCTGGGGACAGCGAGGTTGCCACTGGTGGGGCAGGAGTTTGGCAGAGTGGTGGTGGCTGGGTTCAAACAGGCATTTTTCCAGCTGAGAAAACCACAGCGAGATGTGGAGTGAGATGTCAGTCATTTCTATATCTCAGAATTCATAATGTGCAGAATAAAACGTTAGCATGTAATATTTGACTGTTGAAAAAAGATGAAAAGAGGCTGTTTTCAAATTCCCCAAATGACACGAGTTCTGCAATTAGAAGTAAAGGAACTTCAAAGTCTCCAAAAATGCTACAATAAGTGTCATAAAGGCTCCAGGGGAGAAAAGCAATAAAGCTGTCATGAGACGAGGATCTTGCTTTGCCTTCCACTTTGTTTCTGGGCTGAGCAGTTGTCCTTATAAACAAATAAGTACATATACTGCTTGCCTCAGTCTTGGGTGTTGCAGAGACCTTCTCTTCCTCTGTCTACTGCTATTGGAAACTGTCAGAGCTGCTTTCACAGCCCAAGGTTTAGAAAGCAAGCTTGGACAGGCTGTGGGGGGCATAATCTATAAGATGTCTTTGGAGATTCACTCCCCCAGCCGTGATCTGACAGTACCCAAAATCACTGATTTTCCAAATGTGCTTAAGCACATGTATTTCTCTGGGCTTTCTGTGCAGATGGAATGAATGGGAATAATTAAGTTGTGAAGAAAGGCTTTCGTTTCGGTGCACCAAGAGACTTGTAATAAGAACATTAGCACACCTATTAAAATGTCTTGTTTGCTCATGCCCTGAATTTTAGACAGAGGTATTGAATTTTCATTTTTTTAAAAAAGAAATCTAAATAAAAAGCTAATAGCCAATTTCTGAGCATGGCTGACTAGATGGGAATTTGCTAAAATTAATATACTTCCATTAGAGGAATTTTGCTGTGCTGAGGTCAACAGAGAAGACGTTTGGTCACAGGTAACAGTCAGATTAAAAGCAGGACCAGCCCCAGTGGTCAAGGTTGCTCTTTGGTGGCTGCATTGCCAGCAGTTTGTGGCATTCCCAGGGAGAGGGAAGACTGAAGGACTCTTTCTCCTGGTTTTCTTCTCATCCTCATGTCACACCACTGTGTGCAGTGGGGTCCTGCCTTAGAATGCCACCTATGTGTAGACCCACCAGTGAACTACAGATTGTAGAATTCTCATTTGGAGCTTGCAGCCCAATTGCTTCCTACAGCCTTTCTCTTTGTATATTATTTACAGGAAGTGTTTCCCCCAGCATCCAGAAAAGAAATGTAAACCTATCAACGAATCCATAAATATTTTGAGTTTGCATCTAATAAATCATGATAGAACTGAAATATTATAACAATTTCTCACATGGGTTGATTTACTTTGTTGGGGATAAAATACTGTTTCCCAAGTTGTTTATGCTAGGTGGCTGTTTCGGAAGGTCACTGAGAGAGCAAAATTTTTGCTGCCTTTCACTTGCTTTATGGTTTGATGAGGAATTGGTTCAAAATGTCCCTTCTTCTGTCTACTGACTATATTCAGTATTGGAGCATAAAAACAAAAGAGAAAGGGGGGAGACATAGAAAACTGCAAACGACAGCATGAAAAATTTCCCTGAGATAATCACAGGCATCTACAGAAAACCCTCTCGGATGTTTATTATCCTTTTGTAAAGGGCTTGCAATGTTTCCCTGCACTGTGCCTTCCTGTGTAACAATTTGATATGCCTTAAGTGCCACAGCTGTCATTATTCAGCAGGCTTCATTTACCTCAGTGGAGCTGAGCCAGTCTACATCACACAAGGCTCTGGCACACAATCCTCAGAATTGTTTAAGAAGTGCATAGCCCTTTTCTGTGTGCTTAGTAGAAGCAGAAAACTTCTCTAAGGACGTAGAGTTATGTACTTCTGTTCATAACCCACATCAGTATTTAAATAAATGTCAACATAAAACACTAATTAAAAGAAAAAATTCAAAACAAAACCAACCAACCAAAAAACCCAACAAAAATAAGCAGATATAGAGGCACAGACATACGTAAAGATACAGAAAACTGAAATACAGTTTATAAAACTTGGGCATACAGAAATATGGGTGAAACGCCCCTCCCCCAAACTGGCAGATAGGAGTGACTTTATTTTATGATAATAGGAGTATGATGGACTTGGGGCTGTAAACAGAAAATGTCCCAGGTGTAGGGAATCTGTGCCCTTCCCTCTCCCAGCTGTTGCTATCAGGGAACTAGCCTCTATCACTTGCCACATGGGGTTTTATGGTAGTTCTTTTTCCTCTTTCTATTTCTGGGTTGTTAAAGCTAGCAAGGCAAAAACAACAAAAAAAGTGTTGATGTTGGTGATGAAAACTTATTAAAAAAAGGAAGCATATTAACATTTCAAACACATTAAACAAAGGGAAAACAAAGCAGAGTGTCTCTGAGGTGCATGATGTCTTTTTCTAGTTCAAAGAGAAATTAATTCAGTGAGGCTCTGTAGTTTTATGTCGTGGAGGTCAGACCAGATGAGCACTGTGGTACCCTGTGGTTTTATAGAGACTGTAGAAAGTAACCAAGCTTATGTCCTTTCTTTAAGTGGCATCATGTATTACCACATCTGAAACAAAATCCTGGGCTAAATGGACCATTAATCTGATCCAGTAAGATATTCCTTATGTTTACTTAATCTTATCCACACATCTCCACTACCTGAGAACAGAAGTTCCAGTCTATGTTTATGATATGAAATACTTATCATTCTGTCTACCTAGACTGTATCCTTCCTCTTGTATTCCACTTCTTCCTTCACCCATATTTATTTGTTCTCTTCTTCAGTTAAGTTATAAGTTCCCCAAGGAACAGCACATCTTCCACATGCTTCTGCAGTGCAATACAAAAAAGAGAGTAATAAATAGATTGTATTCTCTAGGGCCACCTATTTTACTTCTCATATTACAGAATCCTTTAATTCTGAGCCATGGAAACCACTGCTAAAATGTATGTCTAAAGAAGTAACCACAGACAGCAGAAGCATCACAGCTGTGCCCAGGGGATGGTTTGGCACATCAGTGCCTGTAGCTCCAAGACTTGATTCCTCTGTAGGAGACGAATTCAGAAGGTGCCTGCCTCTACTTGATGGAACACATGAAAATCAACAGGTTTTGACTATATTCAAGTCAATATGGCTTTCAGTCAATCCAGGCCTACTTGATAGGCACTTTGTAGCCTACTCTGTGGCTCTAGGGGAGTAGTAGGAGATGCTACCCTCCTGTTTCCCCTCTCCTCCCACAATACGTTACCAGCCTGGTAGAGGAGTCAGCAGAAGGCTTCACATCACAGTCTAGTGTAACAGCTCAGGAGACCAAGATTTTGTTAATGAGTTTTGGGCTGAGAAAGTAGTTAGTGAAGGGGTGCAGCTGGCACACCAGTACACATCCAATGCAGCAGGAGGGCAGGAGCCTCCAGCAGAGAGAGTCTGGGTAATAACCCCGAAAATCACTTCAGCTCAGTTTGCTGGAGTTCACCTGCCAGAATCCCAAACCCCATTTGCTTTCTGCACTGTCTAATATTTGCTGAACCAAGTCAGCTATTTGCAGTACAGTTCTGTGAGCCAGAATTTCCCCTGAGGTTTTAAAAACTGATAATCCAATATTAGACAGGACAACATTAAAACAGGGAAATACAATCTTATGTTTCAGGGCATGTGCCAACTTAAACCCAAAACAGGTAAGTAGGCAGCAAACTGACCTGTGAGCACATTAAGTCATAAATATTGCATTCCTTCCCCTGAAACATCCAGTACTGGGCATTGTCTGAGACAGAAAGCTGGATGAGAGAGATTAAGTCTGATCTGATAGATATTTTTCTCATGGTTTTTAGATTAGTCTTATGATGTTAGGTTAGATCTTTTTGCTGTTTCTTGACTTCTTATAAGATATGTAGAATCATGTAAACAAATGCACTGTACTCTGATAAAAATGCACAAGAAATAGTCACATGAGCAGTTTCATAAAGGATCTATGTAGCAATGTGCTGAGGAGCTGCTGTGTATTTGAGTGCTCCCACAGCAAATACATTTGGCACTTACAGCTACCACAATGTAATACATGTCCCTACGTAATCAGAATATGACCAAGAAGGTGCCATACAAAATCATTTTGATCCTCATTCAGCATGAATGCCCAAATAACTTTGTGTGTGAAAGCAGCATAAAGAAAGATGAACAAAGGACTTCAAAATAAGTACAAATTAGGACCTTTTTGTGTCCAGTTTCCTAGTTATTTGAAAGAGATTTGCCATACAATGCAGCACTGGATTTCTCCTAGAGTTTCTGCTGTAATAATGCGAGTTGTGTACATCTACATATGTACATAATTCAGGCAATATTCCTTGAATGTAATGTGGTTTTTGCTCCTGGGTAATACAACACATAAGAAAGAGCTTCACAATTCAAAATGAGCTAAAAGGCTATTTAGCATATATTATCTGGTTTGATTTCTAAGGAACACTCATTTCAGACATAATTAGAGGGATCAATTTCTTTTTCCCAGGAATAGTGTCTAAAATGTTAGAATTTTTTCCTAATCCGTACTTTCTCCTCCCACCTCTATTTCTGTTCACCTGTTGAGGTGAACAGATAAGTAAAAATTTAAATGGATCTGGGCTCTCCTGGTTTTCTGCAAAACTGACAGTAAAGTAGCTGGTCAGTTGGACAAGTGTAGAAAAACTGACATTATCCATGTACTGCAGGAATAGAGGCCTTCAAAAGAAGGTAAGAAACTGCATCGTATTTTCACGGACACTTAAGAGCTGGAAGAAAAACCTAGTTTTACTCCAAGTCTGTCCTTTAACATGTATTATCTCAAACTTTAAATTGAGGCCATTTTGAACCAAAAAGTAGAATGCATCATTAAGACAATGATGAAACAGATATCACATTAAATGGCTAATTCACTTATTTACTTGCTTTGGCTTTGAAAAATTGGAAGTGAGTCAACAAACGTTTTCATTGAAAACCTCCTGTACTGAAAGGCTCTGGATGAGATAATTAGGGTATAAATGAATTTGAAGTTCCAATTCAGATACTGACTGACCTGTTCATAGTTGTTGACGAACTTTGGAATGCAAAACATGTTTCATGCACTTGGCTACATAAAAATTCTAATGTTGGGACATCACCCCAGTATTGAAAAAAGTTCCAACACAGAAGTTTTATGATTCCTTTGTCTTATGCCTC
>VYZX01034384.1:30081-49958 GCA_013401335.1 Brachypteracias leptosomus
AAAAAGTTTAGAAGTTGTACACATTTACTTTATTCATTTCAGTAAAACCTGTTGAAACATCATCACATAGTGTCATCTTCTTCTGTTGTTCCCATCATCAAGTAGACTCTTCAAATATTAATCTTATTCTTACTCAGACATCTGTTGTTTGGCCAGTGGGTCTATTCATATGGCAGAAATACTCTACAAATACTTTATAAATCCTTTGCAGGATGAAGATCTCAGCCTATAAATAAGAGGTGGCTATGTAGTATAAGCAGTGTCCTTGGTTGTATAGTACTCAGTAAAATTAAGTTGTCCTTTGGGAAGCACTTGAGACTTCAACGTATAAACTCATAAAATAAAAAAGAACACTAAGAAAGTAACCTCTGAGAAAGAAGTATGTGTTCAGAACACATTTTGTGTTTCTGAACACATTTTGAAACATGCTAATCCTTGTACTTCCAATAGTCAACAGTTTGAAGTGTATGTGTGTGATTAATAGTGTCAGAAACAGGGAAAGACATATGGTTGATTTTTTCTTCCTATGGAAATCAAAGCTTTAATATTTCGTTTCAGAAAGAATATACCAGACCAAACGAATGCCCTCTGCTTACTGCCTTGATAGTCAGGAGACATGAATAATATTATTGATGTGAAAACACAAAGAGCTGGAGGCTTGTAACTCTGTTTCTGTGTGATTAAAGACCTGCAGGAGGTACTTGGTGCCAATAGGCACAGGATGTTTATGATATAAGAGAGTAGAAATGACAACTGACCTTTCCTGGAGTCATAAATGAGCCTGCAAAAACTTTGGGGCTCAATTTCACTGCAAGTGCCTCTTTTGTCTTCCCACTCCACATGATTACATGCTTTTGCATTCCTTGCTTCATATTCCTCTGCCATAGCCAGAATGTACATTTTAATCACTGAAATGTTTAGCCTCCCTTGAGAAACTTTACCTTTTCTTTCTACCAGGTCCTCCTGATGAAGAGGATGTTCTTCCTCGACATCTGCCTTGCCTTTCCCTCACATTTCAGTGCTATGCAAGTGAGCATGCTTGGGGCAGGCTCAGCCCTACCATCCCTCCCACTGCACAAAATGGTAATAGTAAAGCTCGTTGCTAAAGTATTTAATGAATTAATGGTGCTGAGTACTACCCTCATTTAATAAAGAGACAGGCCAGGATATGTTAGCTCTGATATAGCACAGTACTTGTGTCACAGGTAACTTTAAACTCTCCTGGCTTTAGTTTACATTATACTCCTAACCTCAGAAATGTAGTGCAATGACTTTTGAGTCATCCAATCTCTACTTCATGTAATTCCATTGTTCAATGCATAAACAAGTGTATGAAATACAGTTGCCCTATTGGAGTAATTTAACCTTTCTCTTAGGCATATCCATTAAAACATCAGTAAAACTACCCTTGTTCCCTTGCCTTTAACCATCTCTCTTTTTTACCTCTTTTGATTTTCTTGCTGTGGTAAGGTTGACATCAAAACCCTTCAAGTTCTGAAGCCAAATCTGAAGTGTTCCATAGGTTATCTTGATAAAGCTGCTGGGCCACTGTTTTGGTCATTTCACTTCTTTCAGGAAGTGAAAGCCTCATAAATCTTTCATGGCATAATCACCATCTTGCAGCATGTGGTGTCTATGGATCGGACCCCACTCAATTGCCTTTGCATTTCACCATTGGTCAGTCATTGAGGAGGAAGATAATGGATTTATATTAAAAAATGAAGTAAAAATTCCCAAATTAAAATTTTTAATTCCTTTCCTGATAGACTTCAAAAGCAGCAGCATTCCCTGAAATGAATAGTGGAAGACAGTGTAACAAATTAATACAAATGAAGTCATTCCTGAGTGACTCCATCTGCTTTGGAAATGAGGGTCGAACTTTCCAAAATGTGGCCATGATCCAGATAATTAGGCTTGACTCCAAATGAAGCCACACAGGTAACTTATAGCTTCATTAACTCTCCTCAGGAAGGCAGGCATCCAAAAACTAACCTTAATAGAGCAGCATACGATCCATTGACAATCTCTTTGATATTAAAAAATGAACTTTGTTTTTACTATGTTACACGAGTATTAGGCCAGTAACACAACCAGAGCAAAACATTAGGGATTGGACGTGTTCTTGTATCTCATATCACCTGCCAGTCACTATATCCAGAGAACTGGGATTGTAATTTTTTGTTTACAATGTTTAATCAAAATACATTCATAATCTACAAAACCTAAGCAAGGCACATAAGGTGTTTGTAAGTGTCTTTCCTCTGTAATCAACAGGAGGATTATTAGGTAATAACAAATGTTATTCATCTTCATAATGGCTAAATGACAGCCTGCTTAAAAATAACAAATGACTGCTCTTCATCGACTATCTCAGAGTGAATATGACCTTCNGTGAATATGACCTTCATGTACTTTAAGCAAACAAGTCCTCTTTTCAAAGACTTCCCTAGTTCTTTAATTGATAATGATGAGATGCTTTATCTTTGCTGAGAAAAAAAAAAAAAAAGCTCTAGCTATACCATTTCTTTCAGGCTTGGAGGCATTTTATATAGCCCTCTCTGTCAGAAAAGGTGCTGAGATGTAATACTGATTTTTTCACCGATAATAAATTAATGTATAATTAAAATGATTAGTGAGGTGCATAATGAACTCCAGTGAGATGTTTCACCTTGATGTTTATCAGTCTTCTTTGTGATGTCTTCTGTTGATGTGGTGCTGCTTTCATGCAACAGAACTGGAGAAAATCAGACTGAAAGAAACTTCAAGAAGTTATGCCATCCCTCTGTCCATCCTGAGACAAGAACAGTGATGCCTCAGCCCTCCCTGGCTGAAGTCTTTTTTACCACTTCTTGAAAACCTCCAGTGTGGACAATTTCTCCTCCAGAAAAATCAGTTCTAATCTTTGCTGCTAGAAATATTTTCATAACATCTAACTTGAATCTCCCTTGTTGCTGTTTAAGCCCAAGTGTCTTGCAGAGTAGGCCTGGAGTTTCCAGGCTGAAGCTCTTCTAGAGATTTAATCTTACCTTCTAACCACCTTTCTTTGAGTCTGGAAAGAGTACAACATGTGCAGCAGCTTACCCACACCAGCAGTCAGACTGGTGGAATGGAAGCCTGAACAAGTGCTGCCTAACACAGTAAAACCAGTCATTCTGCCAAACAGAAACTCTTGTACAAAGAGTTTTCAGGCATTTAGGTGGGTTTGTCAATTCAGGCTGCACTGATCTCTGCAAATAATGGTTTATAGAAGTTCTGGCCTCCTGCTAAAATAATGCACAATAGTTATACCTTCCAGTAAGGTAAATTAGGGCACACTTTGGTGAACACTGGCAAAACCCAGGGTAACTGCCATGCTTGCTTCTGCAATGTGAAAGATGTTGCTTCACTTGCCAAGTCACAGCCACATTTGACTCATTTGCCACACAATTTACACCCACAGGACTTGAGGTGAGATGGAATTAACAACTTTCTCCTACTTGTTTCTCTCACAGCACGATGGGTGTTGCAAACAAAATGTCATTTGTGGAATATACTCAAAGCAGAGAAAATGTGATACTAACATTGGTGGAGATCATTTTGCAGATCTTAGACAATCATCTGGAGAAAAGAGTGCTGTACATTAGAAGGAACTTTCTAATCATGCTCCATAAAAAGTAATCCAATGCTGAGACCAGTGTAGTATTGGCTTTGCTTAGTCTAATATTAGTTAGAACAAGAGCATAATGTGCCGTGTTAAATTTTTTATTGTTTAAGGGAAAATAGTGATCTAGATAATTCCAACTCAGTCTGATTTGCACTGGTATCTGGCTTTTCCTACAAATCACTGTGTAATTACTTGACATTGACTTTTCTTTATTCAGGCACAAAATGCAGGCATTAATTTATTTTTTTTTTTACGTGCTTATTGAATTATCTCCATAAATCAGCTAGTAATAGAATAAATACTGTCACAAACAAAAATAAGTTCTTTTTCATTTTCCTGGGCTACAAGTATGTCAGAATGCAAAACTGTATGAATAGAATGTTCCTTATAAATATGTACTTAATTTATTCTGATCAACTTCACTTTTGACAGGTATGACAAAAAATAACTGAAGACCATTCATTAGATTTTATTATTAAGTTTCTGATTGTATGGTTCAAGCTAACTAGGCATGGTAAAGGCAGGCAGGTGGTTTAATGTTCTCAGACAACACATGGTCAAAAGCTATCTACTATTTGCTGTAAAAGGAACATAAAAGTTGTGCCTTCAGCCTTAAAGAGGTGATTTATAAAATGTTATCAGCTTTGCCTCCTATAATAATAGTGCTTTCCTGTCTGTGACAAATTTGAGAAAAGCAGGATGCTGAAGAGAGAGTTGAAGGGGAATATTAACTGAAAAGATTTTCCCCTCCTGTCTTTCTTCTTCCAGCTCACCCTCTTACTTGTGCTTTCTTGCTTGTGTAATGATTTCATACCCCTTTGTCTTCTATGTGAAATTACAGAATTATCAATGTGTTTTTAATGTGAAAGCTCTGCCTGTCTTGTTAGAATGGTGAATTAGAGAGTGACAGGTAATATTGAAAAGGTGCCTGTTTTCCTCACCTTTTTCCAAGGCAGAATCTCAGTCATTTGTTAAATAAGCTGATAACAGTATTAAGTTAATGTTAATCACCTCTCCGTGTAATTTACTGGATGCAAGATTACTGTAGAACGACAAAGACTCAGCAGTATTAGTAGCTCCAGGGTGACAAGCTGTGGGCTAGCACACCAGACTCCATTTACTGGTTTGTGCAGAGGGTACCATATTTTGAAGAGCTGTAACAGAGCCATGGATCTGCATTTCTGGTGACCAGACAGGGGCTGGATTGTGCTCCTCTGTATTTACTTCTTTTAAGCCCAGCAAAAACGTGCTCTGCCTCAGGTGAGTTCACTTCAGTTTGTTTCTGCTTTGCACAGGGCTTGTGGCAGTCACACTTGAGCTCTCAACAGACAAATAATTCTGCTCAGTGCTACCCCCCTCCAGTTTCCTGCCCTCAGGTTTTTTTCTGGTGCTGTGCAGCTAGCTGGGGAGCCAGCAGTTTTCCCCCCAGAAAGGGCTGCATTTTTGGTAAAGGATGCAGTGTGTGGTGTAATTTTAAATCAGTGATGCACTAGGAAATGAGGAAATGGCACTACATAAATCAGTCAGCTATTGATATTATGCTTGTTGCTTAATAGCATAATTAAAAGAAAGTTGTCTGCAGGCATTTATCTTTAGTGTCTAGGTAATTGTTTAAGATGGGAGGTTGTAGGAGGGCTTGAGCCTTCCTAAGTTCAGCTTAAATTCACCATTTATGCACCATCCTCACCCCACCTGCCCCCTGTAATTTAAATCAGAGCACAAAAGTAATTTGGGGGTTTAAGCAGAACACAAAAGAGTTTTGTTTGTTTGGGTTTTTAAAATCTATTTCATTGAATTATTGGGGTTTAATGCAGATCACTTTGATGATGATGCTTGTAATCCAACCATAAGAAAGGTGTTGTTGCAAGTTGCCAGTCCCTGCAGGAGAGCCAGGGACCAGTGGTAGTGTGCAAGCAGGAGCTAAAGCAATGAGGAAGGAGAAGGGAAACAGGTAACTCTTCTGTCAGAAAATATGTTGTAGACTTCTGCAAAGATTCAGATCCTTCCACATGAAGGAGTTGTGGAATGACCTGCTCTTATTTAAAATTGTTTAAAATGAGATAATCCTCCTTAATGGAGTAATTTAATCTGCCGTAGTAATTTATCTCTGGACTGAAGGTAATAGCAAAATAGCTTATCCTCTGAATGCTCTTGACTGTAGTCTGAGTTTTCAGTATTTCCATGACATCTGTACACACTGTTTACACATAAAATATACCCCTGTACTACACATGACATCAATACCATGGTCAGAAATAGCCAAGCTGTCTCATTTCACAGATGATTGAATAGATACCTAAGTGGGTTGGGATTTGGTATGAGGACTCTCATCTCAGAGGTCAAGGGTTCAAATGTATTCTAAATCAATAGTAACTGAGAGCTATTACCTTTGGGTGGTCTATGTAAAATGGATGGCGGTTCTAGCCTGAGATGTCTGTGCCATCACAAAAATCCTATAGTTACATTTGGCATTCTTCACATAAGCCTCAACACAGAAGCCAAAGACAGATTGGGCACAGAGGTGGAATTAATCTCTTCTGAAAGGACTATAGTCAGTCCTTCCAAAACAGAGATAAAACAGATTATTCAGACAGTTTGAGGAATACCGAAGTGTTACTGTGAGTTTACTCCTTCCCATGAATAAAGAGAGGGCAGAATTTTCATATGGTTTTGATCCAGCAGCTTTTTGCAAGCCCCAAATTCACTTTTGCAGGGGAAAAGATTTAAGAGGCTTATTTGCGCTACCAAGTGAAGATTATGTTAGCGTCTCCCTTATAAACCCCACCAAGCCATAAAAATTTAATCTGGGCTAAAAGTTGGCAAAGACTTTCTCAGCCCTGAAGAATGTTTTAAACCATATTAAAAAAAAATCTGTTAGGCCACTTATAAGTTAAAATACTCAAGGCTAAATAACAATAATAAAAGCATGGAATGCAAAAAGGAAACCGACTGTCAAATATTATATGGTTTAAAGAATATTCCTGTGTCTGTGCACCAAATGAGGGAGCTTTAAAAAGTCTTTCTGAGGATACTTGAGAGGTTCTTCTTGCTTGAACTGTTTGTAATATGCTATCGGTAGGTCCTGGAGGCAGACCACAGAGAGTTTTAAAAAATGTGAGTGATAACATTTTGAAATCACTGCAGAACTTCACTTACACAAAGGAAAAATATGTAGATTTATCTTACTCCTAATGGGAAGATGAGAAAACGGGCAGCGTACTTTAGTTTTTGTCTTTGTTTCTCAACCCAACTTTATTTTAATTGGCAACAAATTGAATTTTCCCAGGTCAAGTCCATTTTGCACGTGACAGTACTTCTTAAGGGAACTCCCTGTCTTTACCTCAACCCACAAGCTTTTCCATCTTATTTTCTCCCTGTGTCCTGTTGCAGAGGGGAAGTAAGAGAGCAGCTGGGTGGGTGTCTGGCAGCCATCCAATGTTAACTCTTGGTGACCTTACAGCAGTTAATTAATTGCCAGGGCCCCAGTGTGTACAGTGTTGGTTGTAATATTTAACCATAGAAGAAAAAGCTGATTATTGTCTCAAACTACCTTTCAGAATTTGATTATGGTACAACATTCAGCATTTAGAAGCCAAAGAGGCACCAGTTGCAGAACATCCAACAGCTCTCTGGAAAGTGAACTCTTCTGAAACCTGCCAAATAATGTGGGAGAAAACAGAAAGGCTCTTGCCTGATGCTGTCACAGAAGCACTGCTCTGAAGAGGCAGCTTCCCCAACCCAGAGAGTGAGAAGTTGTCGGGTGAAGAGCTGTCCTTGTCTCTGTGTGATTATTCCTAAGAAGACAGCTACAGAAAAGCAATGCATCCTGCCAGGCAGGCTGTAGAGTCCAGTGTACATCCATTGGACAAGAAGAATATGCTTGTCTCACAAGGCGGGAACTCTACCAGGAAGTACTTGCTGGGTTTGTATTTTAATTTTTAAGAATACAAGTATTCAACATTCTGGTTTTGCAGTGTCTTGATATACACAAAGCTGGTGGAATATATCTCTTTCCTTTCCTCTTCCATTATTCTTCTACAATGTTAAGGCATGAGGATGTTCCATATGTCAGATTCCTGATCTCTTAAGCCATCAGGGATAAAAGCAGAATTACAGCATAATTCAGGCTTAGTCCTCTCTGCTACAGAGAATGCATGGCTTTTGAACTTATCTCCACTCAAGGAAAACATTTTCTTTTTTTAAAAAAAAAAAATGCTAGGTCTGGTATGTTGCCTAGTCTAACTGAAGGTAGCAATATTCCTGCTAAGGTAACAGCTCACTGGGATTTATAACTTTTACATTGGGAAAGATATGACTTCTCCTAGTAAGCTGAAAAAACACCTAACTCCCAACCCTAGGTAATTTGATTGCCTAATGAAGTTTGTTTATAAAGGACTGATGTAGTAAGGAGTTTAACTGTGTCAGTCAAGGTTAACTTGCTTCCAGTTAATTTGCTGAATTGAAGAGAAGTTCTACAAAAAACCCCAACACTTCGCACTCAGGCACAGCTCCATCTTGCTTCTCTGAGACACATCCAGGAGAAACCCCATCTCATTACATTAATTTTCTCCTCCTGCAGCTAATAAAGGGGCAAGAAGAGGAAGAGGAGATTCCAGAGAACAGCTCCCATACTCCTCTCTTTCCCCATTATCTATAAAAAGTGTGAAGAGAAAAAGTTACTCTGGAAGGTGTTTCAGCTGAGCAGGATGAATCCAGTAAGCCTGAGCTAGAAACTCCTAAATTCTTGCTGATATAATGAGCAACCTACATAGCAAAGGCTGGAGCCAGTCATCCTGAGGTACTTTGAGCAGTGAGTGAGCTCTGAGAGCCCCATAGTTCCAGAATTGGAAGGCAATCAAAATATACCTTGTGCTGTGTGGAAGAAGAGGAAGAAGCAAAAATGAGAGTCCTGAGATAGCCTGGAACTGTGGAAAACAAGAAGAAAGTAAGATGGCTTTAGACTCTTATCTGCAAACAGCATCCACAGGTGAGTTAAAGGAGACAGTCAGAAGGTAACTGGTTTTGACAGTGGCTAGTCCGTAGGCATAACATTTTGTTTTGCTGAAAACAAGAATGCCTGAGCTGTTAGGAACAGATGCCAGAGTCTCTGGGGAATTACATACGTGCAAAGTGACAGTTAAGGCAAAACAACTCCCCTGACTGATGTGAGTTGGGGGCCCCAGGGCCACTGCTATTTTGCAAGAAGAAACTGTACCTAGCCATGTCAGTAAATGCTGGCTGTGAATTGCTGTGGTATCACCAGAGGTACTGGTTATCTGTAGTTGCCTGAAATTGTCAACATAGACAGGAGAGTCTGAGAGAGGAGAGAGGCTGGGGCTGCCCAAGGTCAGCCAGCTCCCTCTGAGGGGTCCTCGGCCAGATTGTGAGCCTGGCAGGCTGAGACAGGAAGACATCCAAGACACAGATGTCACAGTCATACTGTAAGGTTTACTGCCTCCATAGGCAAGCGACATTTATGTTGGAGGGGAAGTCTGTGAGCTTGAGCAACAGTGCAGCACACTGTCTGACATGTTACTCTGTCTGTATTTGTGTAGAGCTGGGTGTTAGAAGTGTTATAGCTGGGCACTTTAATGGTAAGCTCTTTTGTTGTAAGAAAAAAAAATCTGGGGAGCATGCTCAGCTCCCAGGAGAGTTTGTGCAGAGTACTGAGGACCTGATAAAGTTATGCAAAGCTGTTTGCTTCTGGCCACAGACTCAGGAGTCTTAAACCCCGAATAGAGAGGAGAAAGGAGGAGTAGTATATGAACACATACATAAGGATATTACTAATACTGTTTGTGGACTGAAATGAAAAAAGTGTGCAAGGATATCTGACCATCAGATTTTAAAGATACCAAACATGAATCATGAGCCAAAGGGAAACAAGTTACCTCAACTGAGAAGATACAAAGGCATTTGCAGACGGCAAAGGTTAAGGAACAGAAGTTTTGTAAAGCAGGTGCTATATAACAAAACATATCATTTTAGACACCGTCTCTCAACTATTTTCTTCAGACTTGCCCTTAAGTCACTGGATGGTTCAGAAAAAGCTGAGAAAGCTCTTCTGGGTTCTCAAACCAGCAGTTTCGCCTGTTTGTTTGTTTCTGTTCTGTTTAACATATTTCACCAGTTGATTTTTACAAATAAAGCAGAAACCCTGAGGTTCAGTGATGAAAAGGTCAAGATTAAGACCACCATGTCTATGAAGTGAGCTAATGGTGGGGAAGAGAGGTAACAAAGGTGCAAATTCAGTGCAACAGGAGATTGAGAATATGACATTCTCAGGGAGTAGAAAACCAGCTTAGCATTGTGAGATTCAAACAGGGAGGGAATAATTTAAAGTTTTGCCATTTAGATTAAACAGGAAGGGTTTGAGCCACCAGCAGCACGGCGATCTGACAGGAAACCTCTCCTTTCCAGTACATCCTAGTAATGGCAATTTCTGCAGCTGCATTCTTTTTGAACATAAAATACTGGTCAGATATTATTCTCAGCCAAGTTGATACACACCTGAAGTAACTATACTGACATGCAAGAACTAATCTGGGGGTAGTGCCAGCACAGCTGATAGCATGTGCTGCACTCAGTTGTGTTTTCACCTGTTAGTGGGAGATTCCAAATGTGGATGGATGTTAAGACAAACACATGACTCCTCATGGATTCCTTAGTCTTGTAAGCCTACTTGTGAATAGGGAAATAATCTCTGATAAGGGCTCTTGGGAAACATCAAGTGGCGCCTGTCAGATTTCGGAAGGAAAAAAATAAAGCAGTACCAAATAAAATCATTTTGATAGGCTTTTGAAAACTACATTTTTCTTAGCTGTGCGAAAAGGAAAAGGCTGGAGAAGAGAAGGCTCTGGAAAGACCTTATTGCAGGCGTGAAAGAACATGAGAGAATAAGTACCTCTATTCCATGCATTTGAACTGAAATGTGGTTTTGATGTCTGTACCAGTCTGTTTGCAAGTGCAGGAGTGTAAACGTGTGAAGGACATTTTTATCTAGTGCATTCAGTCTGGCACCTTTTGTCAAAACAGAACTTACTGGTGTGTCAGCCAAAACAGGTGCTTAGCTGTTAATGGAGCTGGAGTGAGAGTTTCAGCATCGTGTAGGATGAAAGATAAGCTTAAGGGAAGTCTGAAGAATACATTTAAGTGTGTAAATGCTCCAGGCCCATGTAAGCCTCTCGATGGTGCCCAATTAAAGGAAAAATACAAAGACAAAACAAAGCCTCCAGCAGCCTCCATCCCCTTGTCTTCCTCTCTGCTTTCCTCCAGTAGGGCTGAACATAGGCAAATAGAAAAGGCCAATTGTACTTCAGAGTAGGCATGTCCATTACTAGCCAGTGTGCTGTCATGTCTCGGAGCTCAGGCAGAAATCTACAGTACAATTTGCTGAATTACCTGTTTTGTTTCAGAGGTCTGCCTGGCCATGGTCTCCTTCCTTTCCCTTCCCCATCAGCAATGCCTATCGTGCAGGCTAGTAGGCAAATGTGGTGCCAGGAAAGAAACACTAAAGTTTCAGGCAGCCGTCTAGCACCCAAGCTCTTTCTTCAGGAGTAGCTTGTTTTACAGGTTTCAGTTAACTGATCTGGCAGAAAACAAGTCAAATCTGAATAATATATTCTGACTTGACAAAATGCAAAGTATTTCTTGGATGAATTTAAGATAAAATAAAAATCTGTGGTCTGCTCATATTGTATTACAGCCCCAACACTTAGAATAAGTGATGACATATAAGCTAGTGCATTCATTTTGTAGTCTGAAGTCCTTAATCTTCAAACCTTATGGTTCTCTTATGGCACCTTTTCTGACTCTTCCTGAGTCCTAGTACTAGGAATTGTCTGCAGTAATTCTGTTTCAATTACAGACAATTGTCCATAATCTCAGTTTCTCATATGCTTCATACAAAATTCGTGTCAGACTGGTACATTAAGTCTGTGTTTGTGTACCTTTCCTTCAAAAAACCCCAACCAAACCCCAAACAAAGATGACTTGTTTGCAAATTCACAAATTACCAAGTTTGTCCATGATGAAGGTAAACTAAAAGAAAAAACAGTCTTTTCTATATATATGTCTACTGCTTGTACTGTCTATTTTTACTGGTTGTCTTCTACACCCTGCCTATCAATGACAGCATATAACCTTCCCATTTAGTTAGTGTGTCCAAGGCAACTCTACTTCTCTACATGTAGGATGGAGCCCCTGTAGGCATGTACAGGGAGTCTAGGCAGTCTGGGCAGTTGCAGAGCTGTTGCACATGTGAAGATCAATGCTGGAGCAACACAGCTCCTCCTCAGCCCGTTACCATGCTACTGGTTTTAGAGCTACACACACTGACAGGGAAATATGAATATAAACGCTGCAAAAGCAGAAATGAAGGGGCTGTGGGACCTGTGCTGTCTGAACAAATATAAGAGCCCCCAAGTTTCAAATGAGATGGAGTGACACAGTCTTGTAAAAAACTACCATTGGGGAAAGAGAGAAATATATTAGGTTGCTTGTAGGTCATTGTTAATTAAAAAAGCATCTGATTATCGTTAACATAAATTGTCACTGAAGGAAATGGGCCTTTCATTGCAGGAGACAAACTGGTTGAGTTAGCTTAAATTGTCTGGAGTGCATGTACCATGGGATGGAACCAGTGAAGAAATTGAAAGCAAATTACAAATTTACATGTGGGTGGCTAATTCAGAAAACAGGCTGGTGTTGAACTTCAGTGGGTTTTGAATTGCAATAGGGCCAGTAGAGGTAAGGGCTGAGCTAAAGCTGTAGGAGAAGCAAATTTACTATAGCTGAAAACAACACCTCTACATTTCCAAAAGCTAATAAATGAAAAAAAGCAATGTAAGAACTCAGAAACTCTTTATATTTAAAAGTATAAAGAAAACAAGAAAATAAAATCAGTGTCATCAGAAAACAAAAAGAGCTACCAAGACATATACACACATGGATGTTGACTTTGCTCTTATTCTATATATCCTAGGAAAACCGAGGACATATTTCATTTATTAAAAGCTACTTCAATTGGGTTAGAAATCAAGTTAGAGGTACCTCAGCAGTAACAGACTGCCTTGTCATTTTTCATACATTTCTATATTTTATGTACTGTGCTGATCTGGAGCTTTTCTTGGAGAGTTTTCTTTCAAATCACTAAATAGTTGAAGAGACTGTCACTAGAAAATGCTTTGGAACTTTTATGGGCATATTTTTACTGTAAATATTAATTTACAGTGGAGCTATTTCAGTACCAGAGCCTAAGGAACAGTGCCATGAATATTCTTAGCTACAATAATCTATAATTTGTGGGGTTTATTTAGTAAAACACTCAGTTGCAGATGGCAAATTTTAGTCAGAAATGATAAACATGTAAGTATGTTGACTTGCAGTGTTATTTAATCTTGTTTGTGTCTTCTGTTTATCCATAAAATCTTTGAAAACTTTAAGCTTTATTACTGTCTTTTAGAAAAAATGTGTTTATGGTATACAATCTGTTTTTTCTCTCTCTCTCTGTTGGGATCTCAGTGCA
Source organism: Brachypteracias leptosomus (assembly GCA_013401335.1). Lineage (NCBI taxonomy): Eukaryota > Metazoa > Chordata > Aves > Coraciiformes > Brachypteraciidae > Brachypteracias > Brachypteracias leptosomus. Next base: position 43,251 of record VYZX01034384.1, read on the forward strand.
TTTCCAGCTCATATGCAAGTAACTGGTTTGCTGCCTTACTTGTCCCCCTCCTTGAAGACAGAGAAAACTGACCAGCTCTAGTGTGGAACTTTGCCCTCAGAGCCACCACTGAGGTCCTAGGGACACCAAGGGACATCTTCACTGACATGTGTTCACACTGAGAGACCATTTGGCCTTGGACGGACAGGACTTGCAGGTGACTCTGTTCAGGAGATCCCCTTTGCCCTCAGCAGAACCAAAGTCAAGAAAGGAGGCATGTGGAAATGAAGGGAACACAGGTAATGAGATCCCTTTACGCTGCAGCAGATTACTTAAAGGTTATGATGTAGATTTCCAGAGGAAAATGCTGCTATGTTTCTCAAAAAATGAGGTAGACTCATGAAGCTCAAGCCAAGCACCCACTGCAAATCCTAAATCTTACCTAACTGAGGACCCTGTCTGGCTTAGCTTTCATTTATTCCCTGTTTAGTCCTAATGTCCACTTAGAAAATACAGATTACAGTCCACTCCTGCAACAGCAGCCATCTCAAAGATGAGGCAAATATAAAGCTGGCAGATCACCTGCTAACTCTTTTTGTTACCTGTGGAAGTAAGACAGGAGTGACAGGGTATATCCACTGCAAGTCCAGGGGAGGTAGCTGCTTTCTAGCACAGCTTAATACCCTCTGGCTGAAAATTGCTTTCCATAAACTTTCTTGACACTTGTAGGCTGCAATTTGATTGCTGCAGGTGGTCAGGAGGTTTTGTCTAAAGGTATTCCCAATACAGTAGTGAAAATGTGTCAGACACTATTAATAATGCAGAGGAGTAACCAGGTTCCCAGATAGTTATTTTATAATTACCTAAGTAGTAGCATTGTAGCAGTCATGGTGATCTAAGGCTGTAACAGAGGCTAAGTTTGTGAGGAGAAAGAACATCATTTATGAAGCCAGCTAGAGTACCTAGGGAAAAAACACACCACTTTTTGCCCTTGGGAAGGGCTCGTGTGCCTGATCCATCTTTCCATTCTAATCAGTTGGTCTAATAAAAAGTATTACCTGTGTCTACAAACCTTGCCTTGAAAATAGATGTGACTTGAATCAATAAATAGATCTGCTTTGCACAATAGATAATTATATGGTAATTCACTGCCAGAGAGTTTATCAGTAGTGACATGTAAGCTTCAACGAGAACCTTTTAAAATATAACCTTATTAAATGTGTTTTGAAAAATACTGTTTGGGGGAAAAAAAAAAAGTAATTTTATTCCTATTAATGGAACCTGTAATGTGTTTCTGCAATGGAATTCATCTTTCTCTGTCACTGTGGTGTCTTCCTCTCTTTCTCCATAATACCCTTCATTCTTTGCTTTGTGCTATGGATATGTATTGACTCTGCAAAACCACTGTAACAAGCTGTAAATGATATATTCAGAGAAAAATCACTGCCCAGTCCCCATGGAGAGAACATGAACAGTGCTGGGCAGTCAGAGTTACGGTGCATTTTGTGCTGTGACATTCAGTGTGATCAGGAAAAGCAGCCCCAGCGCAGGCATCACTGTCTTAAGTTCTGACAGTGGAAGCCTGTTCCTTTCAGTATTCATACAGAGATATGAGGTGTTTTTCCTTCTCGTTTCCCATTAAACCCTGTCATCATGCATGGGGAGAAGACAATCCGTCACTACCTGCAGTTTTCTCCCTGCAGACAAGGGTGCAGCTAGCAATTTGACAATTGCTTGTGTGCCAGCGAGCACACTACCTGTGGTTTGTCCAGAGTACACACGTCACCCTATGGCAGGGACACCACAGCAAGCACATCACTCCTTCTGCCTGACTGGTGCACTTAGAGATACTTGGAATTGTTTTACTAAATGGCTGGAAGAACAGAAAATCTACTCGTCAGCATTCCATAAGAAATGCTTCCAGAGAAAGAATTAAAGTGACACTGTAATAATATAGTTGCATGTATTTTGCATTTGGAAATTTCACATAGCATATAATAAAAGTAAGCAAGCTGAAGTGGTGCAGTCAGGAAGAGGCCAGGACAGTGCCAAGGTGCCATGACAATTCCTTGGCAGCTCCCTCTCAGACTTTTAGCCATGCAAGCCTCATGGTGTCCTCTGTCCGGGGTGAAACTTTCAGGTGTGGGTAGGACTCTGTGATTTTCTTTGCTGCTATCCTGAAGCCAAATCAGGTTCAAACTGAAATGAAAAAGTTCAGAGCTTTAAAGGTGACTCCTACTCTTGGGATTCTCTGGCACTGTTGTGGAGTTTTAAAGCCTCATTGTACGGGAAAAGCTAATGCATCTGTCAGCCAGAGAAAAGGCACTGAAACCACTTCCTCAGTGGCTTCAAACCACAAATTACTTTCCTAGAGATACTGATGGAGTAGGTCATGGCGATGGTCTTTTTGGGTGGAAATAGAAGTCCATGTTCAGTTCAGTCTCTTCGCTAAGGATAGCTGTTGAGGAAGAAGATGTTGAATCCTACATTGCTTCAAAGAAGAAGAACAAGACTAAAATGATAAACTGAGAATTAGGTTTAAGAGGAGGTGGAAGAGGCAAACAAAGGCTTTATTTTAAAAAGCAGGTAGTCCAAGCCAAGGCTGCGCTGCCAAATGGCCAGTGGGTTTGAATACATGTTTGTATAAGGTTTTCATTAACTAAGATAGAAGAAGAGGTGACTAAGAAGAAAGCCTTGTCAGATTGGCCTTCTTGTACTTGATATAATTTCTCTTATTGCTTTGAAAACTTCTTGCTTTTGGGTGACAGCCTCATTTTATTGTTTGAGATGTGGAATACTTTTTGGTTAATATTTACCTTTTCCCTTTCTGAAGTAGACTCTGTAGCATCCTTAAAAATGGTTGTGTTTTGAAAAGCCATGATTTATTGCACAATGAAAATGAAACCAATCCAGTTTAAGTCATGATTAACTGCAAAAGCAAATCAACATTTAGATGAGCACCCAGCTTTGAAAAAGCCATGGTGCTATGAAATTTACATTGCATCAATTCCTCCAACACTTCCTGGTGCAAATACCCAGTTCTAGTATTTGTAAAGAATGAGCATTTGGTGTCACCCACCTGTGAAGTGGTACCACAACAAAGCCCATACCTGCAAAATCCCAAAACTTTTGTTTTGTCAGAAGAATCGTAAACAGAGCTGGGACAGGAGTATAAGACAGAAACATAAAAGCTGCTGTATGACATGAAATGACAACATAAAAGTGGAAAATAGTTGTTTTTCAGCTTTCTTCTCTCTTGTTCCTCCACCTCTGTCATTTAGGTGACTTAGAACTCATTCCTCATTTGAGTCCTGCAAGACAGAAAACTATATGAAACCCTTGGCTGGGTGCCCGGTGCCCACCCCTAGTCCCTCTATCACTCCCCTCGCCCCCCACCAAAACCTCCGTCAGCAAGGCAAGCGGGGAGAAAGTAAGATGGAAAAGGAAAACCCGTGGGTTATGATAAGAAGCAGTTTAATAAACAGCAGAGAAAGCAAGGTCGCGCGCGCACGAAGCAAAACCAACAAAGCCGTTACTCTCTACTTCCCATCCGCAGGCGGTGTCGGGCCTGTCCCGGGAAGCAGGGCTCCAGAACGCGTACCGGTTGCTCGGAGGACAAATGTCTTCCCAGAATCCCCCCGTCCTCCTCCCTTTATAGTTGAGCTGACGTCATATGGTATGGAATATCCTATTGGTCAGCTCGGGTCGGCTGTCCGGGTTGTATCCCCTCCCAAATCTTGCCCCCCCACACACACACCCCGTCAAAACAAGGCTGTGTGTTATCAACACCTTCTGGCTTCCAGTACTGCAGCATGAAGGCTGTATGGGGAAAATCAGCTCAGACAGACCCACTACAACATATAAGCGATATCCATATATAATGCTGCTGCTCCCAAGTTTCCCTTGTAGGAGAACAGTGTAAATAGCTTGCAGCATACAAAATCCTCTTGTTCAAACAGTGATAGCAAAATGTTTCGTTCATCTCTTGGAAAGCCTCTAAATTTTAAAACTACTCAGCATGCTGCATTCTTTAGTATTTTTTATTCTGTTTTGCATGGGGTTAGCATTATGGATAGTATGGTGGCAGGGAGAACACCAAGTATTGGAGAGGAAAGATTCAGTCCTCTCATGTAAGGACATTTAGTCACAACTGTGCTTAATAAAAGGCTCTACATTCAAGAATTGATTTTTATGGTTCACATAAGGTTTGAGAGTTACGGTCAGTTTCTTTAACATTATAATTTTAGGTATTGTTTTTGAGGAAGGAAGTGAGATACATCTTCACCCACCTCTTCTGTACATAGTATGTGCATGTGAATGTTTGAAACCTTCTCTCATATTTCCTGAAGAAGCCTGGTAGTTGGAACCACGTCATGTTGAGACAGGTGAGTTGATGGACATGTTCTTTGCAATGTACTCTCATTTCAGAGGCACAGGAGAGCACTCTTCAGATTGCAAGATTCAGCCCTGTACCAGGGTGGGAGCATGAGACAGTGAAAATGTAAGTTCCTCCTATTTTACTGTATATCACACAACAGCTCTTGGAAAAGATAAGTCACAGGCACATTACTGAAACATGTCCCTATGAAGGAAGACAACAGATGAGGCAGAAATTAGAGTGTGCAGCCACATCTGCTTTAGTAAACACAGTCTTTGGATTGTTTGTGTGAAACTGAGGAGCTCATGTATTAAATGTCTGGATTATTTCCAGTGCTCACTCTGTATATCATAGAATTCTGGGTTTTCTGTGTCATATCTGGGTGCTGCATTATGTACTGTATATTAATCCTAGATTATAACCCTAAGCAATAGACAATATCTGCATTTTATTTTTGTGGTGCTGTGGTATGAGCAATAATCAAAGACCATCCACTGTAGCTGCCATTCCATTAAAGTAATCATATGTATTTATTCTTTTTTTTCCCTTACTGCAGTCCAACTTGGGGTGAAAAAACAAACTCACAGACTACATTCAAACTGAGATGCAGGCTTTTTAAGCAGCATCTGTTTAGCCTTTTAATTTATAATCAGACATATTCTGAGTATACTGTATTGAAACAGAAGAATAGAGATATGTACATATGCTGCAAGAAACAAGTATTGTGAGTAAAATCCTACCATGGGAAAAATTACCCATTGACTCAATAACCAAGTCAATTCCAGCAAGAGGTCATTGCTCCTGTAATCAGACTCCCAGCAGTAATGGTGTCCTGATGACTTTCCAGGATGTTAGTACAAGTATTCTGCCCTAATACTGGGGGGAAGTGGTACTGAGGTGCATATTTTGCCTTATCATTTTCAGAAACACTCCAAGCCTCTGATGCTGACCAGTCATGCTGACAAAAGCCATTTCTGCCTCCTTGGAGTTATGCTAAACATGTTCAATCAGCCTGAGGATCCTGAAGATGAACATGCAATAGAGGAAACTGGGAGAACATCATATTGCTTCCCAACACATCAAAGTATTCATTTATCATAGCCGGAATTCATCCTTTGTTTTGGGCACTTTGCCAGCATGCAAACTTCCAACAACTTCTCTCCAGAGATTTGAATGTCCTTTTTCTTTCGTGATGCTGAAGCGACTATGTTATGATCAATATGAAAAATGTGGGGCCAGAAAACTAGGCAGTTCTGCAAATAATTAGTGCAGATCTGGAGAGAAACCCCTTCAAATCTTGAGTGCATAATCTGAATCTTCATCTCAAGATCTAATCGTTGAGGGACTGGCAGCATCCCAAGGAATTGATAATGAGATTTAGAGTCTTCTCCTGCCAGCACTGGCTTGGCCAGACTGCTGGGACACAGCTCTGCTCCAAGCTTAGTGGAGTTACTTGAGATTTACCAATTTAACTGAGATGGGGAATGGGCTCTGCACTGGCAGCAGGAAGAAGTTATTATTACAGGGAACCATTGCAGAGGTAATAACCTCCTTGTACCCCAGTGGACAAGTTTCCCTCTTTCACATGTACACACCATCAGAGTTGGTATGAGTTTGCTGCCTCCCCACACTGTGCAGAAAGATGAAGACCAGCACAGGGACAGTATAAGAACTGTCTGCCCTCCTAGTTACTTGAGTTCGAGAATGAGGCAAATGGGAAGACAGAGGCTGCCTTCTCCTGCTGCTGCCTTTGCTGCTGTCCTTCGATGGGTATGGAGTATTTCAGCAAGTCTAGTAGCTTTTATGAACACTAAATGATCTTCAGAAGTGGATGTAAACCCCCTTTATTATTTGCTTGTTTTTCCCTCCAGGAAACTGTACTGTTTACCTTCATAAATGTAGCTCTGACATTAGTCTCGGGATGTTTATTAACTAAAATTGAGCTTTCTGAAGAAATTCAGCTTTCATCTCCATACTCTTTTTGTTAAATAAAGCAACGCTTGGTCTCCCCAGCGTTACTTGTGGTCCACCTCAACAGCCCATTTCCTTACAGCCCGTGTGGTGCGCTCTGGAACGCTCCCGAGATGTAAAAAGCCCTGCAAAAGGAGAGATATGGGGCTGCTTTTCCCACAGACAGGGAGCTGCAGGAGCCCGGGCCAGCAGCTGGGGGGTTTTCTCGGGAAAGGGGGCGGAGGAGGGCGCAGCTCCAGGCACCAATCGCCTCCCGCAGCAGCGGTAGACCCTCCGCGGCATTCGCGGGCAGCTGTGCCAGGGGCAGCGGCGGCCGCTGCCAGCGGGGGCAGCTTCGGGCGGCGGGGCGGCTGCGGGGCTCCCTTCTCCTCCTCCTCCTC
>VYZX01034428.1:3500-57963 GCA_013401335.1 Brachypteracias leptosomus
GGGAGGCCTGGCAGAGCGGCCAGGCTCGCAGCCGGGCGGCCGCAGCGTGTCCTGGTCTCTGCGGGTTGCGCGCGTGGCCTGTCTGCCCGGTGGCTGCGGGGATGCGGCCGCCTGCCCCCCGCGGCGCCGTTCTGTCAGCCGTGCCGGAGGTGTCGGCGCCGGGCCCGGGAGCCGTCTGCCGGGCAGCGCGGCCTGCCCAGCCCGGGGCGCAGCGCACGGTGGGAGGGGGGGGAACGGCGCGGTTCTGTGCGGCCGGAAGAGCCTGCCTGCGAGAACTGCGGGCTGCCGGCAGCTGTGGGATCCAGGAGTGCTTGCGGCCACCTGAAGCTTGTGAGGTTTTAATAGACTTCAGTAAGGAAAATAATGTCATGTACTAATAACGTTTTGTTATTTCAGATTTTGCCTGTGGCTCACACAAAAATACATCCTGATCAGGTATCTTACATCTTTTTTTGTTCCTCATGTCTTTGCACATACGTGTAACATCGTAATTTAGCACCCCCGCTTCATTTCCAGTGCTAGACTTTCAAAAAGCCTAAACCATTAAGTGACATTAAAGCCAATAGAAATTTCCCCTATGGGGGAGGAACCGTTGAAGTTGGGGTGAAAAACTTAAATACTGAAGATCTGTGTAATCTGCAGAAGTTGTGATATAAAGTTTGAATGTGCTGTATATTGTAGACCATAGATTTTATACCATTACTTTTGTGTGAAAAATGAATCACCCATCCTGCTGAAACATCTTTCAGAAAGCATCTGCTCTTTTTGGTAATACATTGTCACTTAGAGGAGCCACTGACACAGTGCCAGCTGAATGCTGATTTTAAAATCAGGTTCATTATAAGTATAATCAGAATAAGCAAAGGTGGAAAAAGAAGACTGCAGAAAAGAAACTAATTCTGAAAGAAAAAGGAATATTAGGGAACAAAATTAGTCATTTGAGAAAGTTTACAGTTTGGGGTTTTTTTTAATCATTATTTTTCTGCTCTTGGAAACAGACCTAGACAAATATTTTGTCTCAGTTTAGGAAACCCGAGTATGATCCATAACGCAGCAAATACACTGCATGAGTCCATTTAAGCCGTTGTGGTGGTATATGCAAAATTTGCTGCTGTTAAGCCCTCCCTTTCCTTGTTGTTAGCAGCCATCACATGAAAAACTCAGCAGTGCTTCTCCGGAAGTCAGTGCTAAGAAAATAAAAGAGGCGTTTTGTGGCCAGCCCACCTCTGAAATGCATTATCACAATAAGAATGATGAGAGAGTGCATAAAGGAATCGAAGTGAATAGAATATTGAGACGCCCTCTTAAAAATTGAAGAGATGTGTTGGTACATCATATGCCACTAACTACATATTTCGGCATATTTACAATTGTCTAATAAACCACATGGTGGTAAAAAGATTGTCAAAAGAGACATGCCTTGGCTGGCATTTTCAAAGAATCCGTTACACAGCTGTATGCTCTTCCTCATTTGCAGATATTACTAATAATTTCACAATATAGCGTTTATTTCTCTGTCTCTGAGTGTCACTTTCTGTTTCAGAAACTAGGTGAAAGTGTTCAGCAACTTCTNGCGGCCCCGCCGCCGCTGGCGCCATGTCGGTGCCGCGCCCCGTCGCGCCAGGCCCCAGCAGCGGGGCGGCGGAACTCGAGCCGGTGCGCGGCCGGGGGCTGGAGCTGGGGAGCAGCGCGCAGATGTCGCAGCGGCTGCTGGCCTACAGCGATGCGCTGCTCTCCATCATCGCCACGGTGATGGTGAGCGCCCGGCCCGCGGTCTGCCCGGCCCGGCTCCGCCGCGGAGCTCGGGCGGCGGCGGCNGTTGGGGTGAAAAACTTAAATACTGAAGATCTGTGTAATCTGCAGAAGTTGTGATATAAAGTTTGAATGTGCTGTATATTGTAGACCATAGATTTTATACCATTACTTTTGTGTGAAAAATGAATCACCCATCCTGCTGAAACATCTTTCAGAAAGCATCTGCTCTTTTTGGTAATACATTGTCACTTAGAGGAGCCACTGACACAGTGCCAGCTGAATGCTGATTTTAAAATCAGGTTCATTATAAGTATAATCAGAATAAGCAAAGGTGGAAAAAGAAGACTGCAGAAAAGAAACTAATTCTGAAAGAAAAAGGAATATTAGGGAACAAAATTAGTCATTTGAGAAAGTTTACAGTTTGGGGTTTTTTTTAATCATTATTTTTCTGCTCTTGGAAACAGACCTAGACAAATATTTTGTCTCAGTTTAGGAAACCCGAGTATGATCCATAACGCAGCAAATACACTGCATGAGTCCATTTAAGCCGTTGTGGTGGTATATGCAAAATTTGCTGCTGTTAAGCCCTCCCTTTCCTTGTTGTTAGCAGCCATCACATGAAAAACTCAGCAGTGCTTCTCCGGAAGTCAGTGCTAAGAAAATAAAAGAGGCGTTTTGTGGCCAGCCCACCTCTGAAATGCATTATCACAATAAGAATGATGAGAGAGTGCATAAAGGAATCGAAGTGAATAGAATATTGAGACGCCCTCTTAAAAATTGAAGAGATGTGTTGGTACATCATATGCCACTAACTACATATTTCGGCATATTTACAATTGTCTAATAAACCACATGGTGGTAAAAAGATTGTCAAAAGAGACATGCCTTGGCTGGCATTTTCAAAGAATCCGTTACACAGCTGTATGCTCTTCCTCATTTGCAGATATTACTAATAATTTCACAATATAGCGTTTATTTCTCTGTCTCTGAGTGTCACTTTCTGTTTCAGAAACTAGGTGAAAGTGTTCAGCAACTTCTTCTAGCAAAAATTGCAGTATACTTGATGACCTTCTTAATAGTCACAGTGGCATGGACAGCTCATGTAAGGTAGGAAAAGAATGTTTCACTCCAAAGTTAAAGAAACTCTATTGTTTAAAATAACAGGAAGTAACTATGTGTCTGATACATTTCTATCTTGCTGGTAGATTTCTTGATTGTCTGTTGTTGGATAATATAAAAAATTCATTGTAAGGAAATGCTACCCTAAGCAGTCAATAACTGTATTTTTAATACCAGTGACACGGTGGTACAGAGAAAAGCCAGCATTATATATCTTTTAAATTTGAGTTATTTTTCATATTACTTCATATTTTAGATGGAATTAAACTCCTAATTATGCAGGAAAAGCACGACTTTGTCACTTCTGCGTTACACAAAGCTGCTATAGTACAGCTGGCCTAAAATGTGTCTGTCTCAGTCCTCAGCAGTGCTTCTCACAAAATCAATGGTAATGTTGCAAATGCTGCCTTTTATAGAGCTGTAGACACTGCCACCTGACCTTGTCTTGGTAGTTACAAAGAAATTGACATGCAGGCATCATACTGGAATTGGGGAGGTTTATGTTTGAATTTTACATTTATGAGTAAATTCTTTCCTAAAGTAAGTGGATTGAGTGCATCCTATGAGAAGTGTTCAACCTGTAATTCAATACGTAAAGCTGATACTTGACATCAGTGCTTTTATCACATTGCTGTTCTTTGCTTGCATAAGTAAATCCTGAGGCAGAGTCTTTGAATAGTTTAGGGTTTGTGGAATGTGATTGTTTCTGTTGGTTCTAAGTGACACATTTGTGGATCAGGAATTTAACAAGGTGTGGGGCAGTGTGGAAGAAAAGCTTATATTCTTTGCATAATAATAACTATGCTGTATCTTTGGGGGAGAGAATTTTAAGCCTTAAAATTCTGAACATACCCTGACCCTAGCAGCATTAACTTGCCTTTGCTCTCCAAAGTAAAACTTGGAGAAAATCAGAATAATAGCTCTTCACAATGGTATATGGGACAAAAAAAAAATCTGAGACTCTGGATGGACTATGAACATCTGGAGATGCTCTAGAAGATCTGTGCAGTACTACTGGAGGGCTCATATCCCGACACAACATTTTTTTTGTCTGACAAGCTAAAAGTCAGTCCGGTGCCTGTATTTTTGTTTTAGCATCAGTGTATCAGATAGACTTGTTCATGTTCTTGTGTGAGCAGGGAGCAGTTTCCATTGGTGAAAGTTCGTTCATGCTTCAGAAGCATTTGCTTGAGCAGTGAGCACAGGCTTTTGGTCTCCAGCTAGTTCAGCCTGTGTTTAAGTAAATAGTTGATTAACTGGCAGCTAATGGTAGTTGTCCTGTGGCTCCCAAGCCTTGTGCAGCTCACTAGCAGTTTTCTGGCTGTCCTGTCTGTGGTGGGTTTACCTTGTCTGGGTGCCAGGTGCCCACCCCTANGAACTGCAGCATGAAGGCTGTATGGGGAAAATCAGCTCAGACAGACCCACTACACTGTCCTAGAGGTGTCATGTGGCAAAAGATAGAGCTATTCTGGAACAGACAGACCAGTAGCTTGCCCCGAGTCACCCCCATATCTTCATTTTCGACAGAATGATATCAATTTGTAACTCACTGCCTTGCTATGTTTTTGCTATGTGACTCAATGGGCCAAAACTGACATCTGGATCGCTTCTTCACAGATGAATTGGCTGTTAACAGTAGTGACATTTACTTCAAAGTAAATACATAATTTCAGAATAGAAGAAAGATAGGAGGGGGAAAAAAAAGCCAGTTTGTTACATCATATGCCACTTGTCCTTCAAATAGAAATGAGGTTCTTAACAATTGCTCCATGATTGAACTTGACTGTTCGTATGTCACTTTTCAAATTTTTCTAACAAATTGCTTCCATTTTTGAGCTTATGAGTTTTGGTAGCACCTGGACTACTTGTATAAATTCTAGACCAAAGGAAATCAGGTTCACCTATAATATCATACATGTACATTTTGTATAGAGTGTTGTAAAACTTATTTTGGAAGCTGGCTTGTTCATGATATCTTGCCTTGCCTTGGCAGGTTATTTCAGGTGATAGAGCTTATAGATGATGTCCTTGCTCTTCTAAATCTGGTGAGTCTTGTCAGACACACTGAGTATTCAACTAGAAAGTACAGTTCACTTTTATTTAAATCTGTATGTACATATGCAAAAGATCCTAATTTAAATAGTGTAACTGCCAAAATTACAAGTCAGGAAGAGGCAAAGTGCTTGAATTCCTCCTTACCAAAGTGGCTGATTGATAACTAACTTGCTTTTAACTTCCACATGTTTTGCTATAAAGCCAAAAGAAGCTCTGCAACAGGTTAGTCCGAAGTTCACCTAAGGGAACCAGAGGCACCTATGACAAAAGCTTTTGACTCCATTCGTCTGTGTCCTTCTGAAGTATCAGTCCTCCAGGCTTAAGAAAGCTAAATGCTGTGTCTTTTGTGACAAAAAAATCTGAGTGCTAGATTTGATTTACTGTTACGTTTTCAGTCATTTATCTGTTTAAGTTGCACATAAGTTCATTCTGAAGCTTATTTGAAACAGAGTATTATATAATATTTCAAAAACTACCACTGAGAAACCAATCTCTGAATCAGTGTTACGAGATTTTACGCTTGCCTAAATTTTATTTCTTAAAAATTCTTCTTTTATTTGAGTATGTTTTTTAATGAGCCACCCTGTAGTATCTTGATAACTAATAATTGTAATGGGATGCTGCATTGGTGAACATACTCTTGCTTTTAGATCAAGCTTTGTATTTTGCTATATTGTTTAAAATTCTGCTCTATTGGCGATGTGTAACCACACAGTTAATTTAATTTTGTTAATAGAAATACTGAGTTTAAACTCTATGAGATAACACTACAGGATATTATGTTAGAGGGCTACCTTGAGGCATGTAATTCTTACCTAATGTAGCTTTCAAAGCAATGTATTTCTTTGTGCTTGAGGTGTTTTGTTTTCTTTTTTTCTTTTGGCTTTTTATATATGAAATATTTGTGATCAGAGATTAATGTTTTTGACAAATCAGGAACACCTCCTTAGGCAGTGTGCTACTTTTGGCATTATTACTTTAGAAAGAAGTCTTTTAAGAACCATAGCAAAACTTTTACCTGTGGTATTGGTAACAAAACTCTAGTGTTTTCTAAAATAAGCCTGTACAGTCTGGGTAGCAAACATGGAATACGTGTACAGAAATAGCCATTTGTAACAGTCAAAGCTCAGCAATTTGAGAGATATGATTTTTTTTTTTTTTTTTTTTTTTTTTCCCAGGTTGCAGCATGAGCATTTTATCTGCTTGTGTTGCATCCACTGGACACATCTTTAATGAGGGAATTGCTTGCTTTTATTTTACCTTGTGTTTCAGTATGCTTTTTTCTTTTTTTAGGCTTGTATGATGATCATAACTTTCTTGCCATACACAGTAAGTACTTTTGTAAAATTTGACATATGTTTAAATTATGGGGGGATGTTTATTTATTTGAAGAGACTTTACCAAAATATTCAGAAACCCAGGAAAGTGTTAATATAGTATAAACCCTGAATCTATTTCAAGAGTTAAGGGTCACTTTTTTAAATTAATGAGGACGTGTTATAACCTTCAATGATTGCATGTTATGGACCTGGCAGAAGACAGATATTCTAGAAGAAAAATTATAATCGTGGATAGTCATAGTTTCTCATGATTTTTTTTTTTTAAAAGCAGCTGTCAATGTCAAAATTGCCTGATGAGAATTTTGTATTTTGTAAGGGAACTAAAGCTGTGTTTCAAACTCCTCCTTAGATGACAGAATGTTTTCCTTTTATAATCTGGACAGAGTTTCTGGCATAATTTTTTACTTATTCAGCAAGGTTGATTCTGGCAGCCAATCATTCATTTTTTAAATTTGCAGTTGATGTTCTGCACAATTTCTGGTCAGGTGACCTTTAGACCTAGCAAGAATATTTGCAGCTGAACACCATATTAGCAGAACAAAACAGTTGCTTAAATTGCATCTTGACTCTTATTGTATGTGGAGAACAAATTTATATAACAAGCACCTGTTTCTCTGTGGATATATCTGTGTTATATATTATTCTGCAAAGAGTAAGGCAATGGTCAGTAAAACAGTCTTTATCAGCAAGAGCACAAACTTTATACTTCACCTAAAGCTGAAATAATGTTTGGAAAGTTGTCAGTGTTACCCTAATACTACTCCCTGCTTTTGTTTTTCCCCCTAATGAAGTTGCAGGAATTAATACAACAGGGAGCCATGGAGGTAGAGAAGTTAAAAGGTTCAAAAAAATGTCCTAATATCAAGAACTTTCACAGCTGTGAACAACTTGTCCACTGAAAACACTGTTAACGTTTATGCTCCACTATAAGCCAGTCTGTAGTTATTATGGAGACATAGTGTTAGAGAGGTTAAGACTTAGTGGTGTTAACATGAGAGCAAAGCCATCTCTCCAGATGCCTTTGGTTGGGATGCCTGTATGTATTTGTGGCTAGAAATTGCATTTAGTGGATTTATGTTGAAATGCAAAGTATTATTTAGGTTTTTGAGTTTCAGTGTTGAAAGAAGAGTGCTTCCGTTTCTCTACTATTATTCCTACATTGCTTCTTAATTAAATATTTGATCTAGTTGCATTTTTTTCTAGTTTTCCTTAATGGCCTCCTTTCCAGAGGTACCTTTTGGCATTTTCCTATTCAGTGCCTGTGCTGTTGTCATTGGCCTTATACAGGTATTGAAGCTATCCATTTACATTTTCATTTTTAAATAGATTTTCTTGGGTAGAACTAAAATGACGATTCTTAACTATGGGTATAAATTTCTGAATGTCTTTTTGTTTGTACAGTATTTTTTTCCAAAATCGTGCCTGTTATGATAATATATTATCTGTATATAAGATGAACATTAGCATTGCTACTGTCCTGTGAAGATGATTTATACAACTAAATCAGCTGATCTCAAGTCCACAGAATAGTAATTGCTTTCCCACTCTTTAAAAGTGCCTCGGGGAAATAACAATTCACTTTTCCTGCTGAGGTTCTTACTGAGCCATGCAGTGACAGCTGAGTGAACGTGGACTTTCAGCCTCAGTCTAATGGCACTGGTTTTCTCCTGGTGCAGTGCCTTGTTTCTTTCTGTTCCTTATTGTGGAGGTTTTCATACTTCTTCATATAAGATCCCATGGTCATGACAAGCTCTGCAGAGGAGACTAAAGTCTTGACATGCACTATATGATGAAATCTTGGATTTTCTAAGACCAGCCTGCCTTGTGGGAGTGAAGAATAAGATTGAATTGTTTAAGAATTTATTGATTTATAGTTTTATATTTGAAATGCTGCATATACTATTATATAATAACTTGTTCTTCTCCTTGCAGGCTGTGATAGTAGCATATGGATTCTATCACCCACACCTATTGAATCAACAGATACAGATGTCTGAAAACCAGAATTTGTATAAGTATCATATTTTAAAGATTATCCTAAGAGGACCAGGTTTATGCTTTTTAGCAGCCATCTTCTCTTTCTTCTTTATTCCTTTGGTACGTTCTCCCAGTAAACTGAAAAATTTGATGCAGCAGTATATATAGGTTGTATTTACGACTGTGTATTGATATAATGATGTCCATGTTAAATGTGCAGAATTTCTTAATTGCCAGTTCTGTGGTGATGTAAACATGGCTGTTGTTCTGCATTGAAGATGTTGATTCACAGATATCAATCTGTAATTTGATCTATGAGTTTGGATAGTTTTGAAAGAATATTCTTCTACAGTATTTGCTTTAAATGCTCTGTCTGATTTTTTTAATGCTTCCCTTAATTAGGATAGGGTTCTAAACTGTAACTTAGTGTCTTGGTCATCATAAGTAGATGAGGTAGTGTGAAAGGTTACGTGAAATAAACATCACATTGCACTAACTGAAGATAAGTGACTATAATTGCTGCACTAATTCAAGCTGTAAGAGTAAATAGAATAAGCAGGCCAGTTAGCTAACCTACACCTCAAAACAAATGGTTTGGGCTAAGGTCTGCTCTTACACAGCCTTTTTCTCTGCCATGTTTTTAAATGACATTGAGTTGTTCCTACTTATTAATAGCTTTTATCTTTCTCAGAACCCCTGCTTGAAACTGAAGTCTAGGTTTTCTATCCTGAGCTTCCTTTCCTCTGTCTTGTTCTTTAGGAAAACATAAATTTTGAGAGATTCCATAGGAATTAGCAGTGTTAAAAGTGTTTGATAAAAGAGGCAGTTATGAGTCCGAACATGAAAAAAGTCTAATTTTAATTGAAAATAAGTTTTCCTCTTACACTCTTACTTCTCTCTTCTCCTTCACTTTGTTCACTAGTGTATTTTCTTTTAATAACAGTGAAATTATTCTCCAGATTGCTCTTGTGCTTGCACCTGTGCAAAGTCTGTGAGCCATTTACAACCCATTGAGATGACTGGGACACAACTAGTAGAATCATAGAATATCTCAAGTTGGAAGGGAACCATAAGGATCACATGGGATAGTTCTTCAACTTCCAAAGAAGTCGTTCCTGCATTTTTGTTAGCATAATTATTTCCCTTCTTATTTAGTTTGCTTCATTACTGGTACTAAATTAGCTGTCAAAGAGCAATATTAGGTTGCATATGAAATATTCAGGAGCTGCATGTTCATTTCAGCTGTGTTCCATGTCATAAAGCCAAGATTTGGATTTCTTTCAATGTGATTATACCTAAAGATTTACAGGAATAGTTTCATATTGAAATTGGAAGGAAGGTAATTTATATTTTGATAACTAAATTTAAACTGTGTTCATTTTCTTCTCCATAGTCTTATCTATTTCTTGGACTTGTAATCGTTTTTCCGCATCTCACTCGATTCATTATGTGGTGTAAAACCAAGATTGTTGGTGAGTAATGGTATTCATAGAAGTGTGTTCAGATAAGTTATTAGGTTGTCAACATGCTATACAAATAGCCTGGAATGAAGTAATTTTAGTTCTACTTCCAGTCTTGGAAGTACTTCTACTGTTTCAGTCTTGGAACATAGTGATTTTGGGGTTTATTGCCATGCTTCCAAACAGTTTCTAGCTCATTCTCTGGTTTCTCATTTTTTTAGTAGATTTGTGTAAGGCACAGCACATTCAAAGATCATTTCCAAGTGCAAAACCTCTCTGGTTTGTCCTGAATAAACATCTACATGCTCACACATACAGGTATATAAATGATGCCTGCAGGCCATGTCCCTCCTAAGAAGGGAGCATGGGGATTGAAGAATGTAGGAAGAATATAGGAAGCCAGCTCTTTCTTCCCAGCTATACTGTATGGTCCCACATTTACAAACCAGCAAACAGAGTACCTATAAATAGAACTTTTTCAGGGTAATTAGGTGTTCAGGTTGTTACATCTCATTAATCTTAACTGCTGTGGCCTAAAGGTGTGCCTTCACACATGGCCTAAGTGAGCCTAAATCCGTACTTCCTTCCCTCACACTCCTTGCTTATCTTTCTGCCCTCCTTGTGTCAGCACTAACAATTGCACAACCACACCAACAGCCAGAGCTGCTCTTAAACTCTGCTGAGGAGGTTGCCAGTGCCAAAATAAAGGGGAAGGTAGTATTCTGCAGCCCACTCAGGCAAAAGGCAAAGTGCCCTTCTTTGAGTGCAATATAAACTGACCAGAAAAACACTGAACAGATCGTGTCTTTGGAGTTGGCATTCCCAAAGTGAGTCAGAAGAGTAACACTGTTGTGCTGCTGGTGCTGTGGTGCAGCCTAGTACAAGTCCTTCTGAAACAGCTAAAGCCAAGGTCTCAGAATTAGAGAATAAACAAATACTGCCTGTGCCTACTGCAACAAGGGCACTGCAGTTTGCAGTCAGGTCATGTCTGTGTACATCTCAGCCCATCAGATGGCTGACATAAATTACTGCTGTACTGACTGAGTTGTGATTACACTTGTTTTCATTCAGTTGTTCTTCCTCTGGGAGCTGTAAGCTTTCTCTTCATCCAGTCTACACTCCTGAACTGGTGTAGCTTGGCTAGATGGGCCGCTAAGAGTCTGGTCTTTAAGGATGTGTTTGACATTTCCTCTAATAGTTCCAGAGACCCACCTTTAGACAAGAGGCTGGATTTATCTTAAAGCAGGCCATTTGATGCCTCAGTGCAGACTTCATGCTCCAGTGGGCTTTTTTCTCCCATGCAGTATGAATTCTCCTCACTGTCTTAGAGGACCTACAGCTATTAGGACTTCCCAAGGCACAGAATCTGTTTTGTTTAGCTGAAATGTTTTGTTCAGTTACAGTTTTGAGTTATTTTTCACTTGGTGGAAACAATCTGCCATGCAGTTTAAAGGACAGGGCTTTTTTTTGTCCCTGAAGCATTTGTTGTCCTGAAAACAACATAAACTTCAGGAAGAGGCACAGCTGACGAAAAAAGTGGAGTCACTGACCTCTGTGGATGAATGGCATCCTTCTTTATACAGAAAGGTTTTGATACGTGGGGAGAAGGAGAAAGGGAGGTCACAGTAGGTTCTTTAACTACCTTGTTTTATATTACCTGATTTTTTCTTTCATTAGTAAACATCTGGATTTGTTTCCAGGTCAGAGAGATGAAGAGGAGGAAGACCACAGCTTGGAAACCTTCAATTTTTACCTTAGTGAACCTCTGAGTAAGGAACGGGTAGAAGCATTCAGTGATGGAGTCTATGCTATTGTAGCAACCCTGCTTATTTTGGATATATGGTAAGGCTTTGTGTTGCCTCTTTGTGTTGTTAAATATAATACTAACTTTTGTCTATGTGTAATATTTGAGGAAATAAAATTAACCAAACTTTGTCTTTGACTTCTAAAATGTGCGGTGGTTAATTTATGATTTTCTGGAAAGATACAGAACACAGAAGATTTTTCTAGTGCCCGCATTTCAGCAGTAGTGAAAATGTCTATTTAATGTGTGTTGGGGTGGCCAGCCTTGAAGAACAGTGCTTCCTTTTTGCTTAGTCATGTTTTCAGATAAAAGGCTTTTGTCAACAAAAACTAAACAAGTCTCTGTGGCAACTTTATAACTTTAACCTAAAGGAATGCCAGCTTACTTTCAGATTTCCTTTCACATCTAATTTATTTGCAGATCTGTGTTTGAAATGCTGTTTTTAAGTTACAAAACAGAGAACTGCCTGTTGTTCCCTACGTACTCAGAGTAAAGCAGTGTAGTTCAGTATTGCTCTAGGTATGTTTGTACAACAGCAATATGCAAAGTAAAGTAAGTTTTCTCTCCACAGTGAAGACAACGTCCCTGATCCCAGAGAAGTTGAGAAGTTCCATGACAGCCTTCTTGAAGCTTTGAGTGAATATGGGCCAAACTACCTTGCCTACTTTGGCTCATTTGTAACAATTGGTCTCTTGTGGTTTGTCCATCACTCACTTTTTCTTTACGTAACAAAAGCTACACGATTAATGGGACTGCTTAACATACTTTCATTGGCTTTCATTGGCGGGCTTCCGCTAGCTTACCAGCTAACCAGTGAATTTGCAGAGAAGTCTCACAATGAAATAGAAGCCATTCAGGTCAGCTGTGTTATCACTTTCTTTGCCAGCATATTTCAGTTTGCAATATGGACTACAGCCCTCCTCCATGAAAGGGAAACTTTGCATCCTTTTGCTAGATATGGTGGCAAGGAGCATGCCTTCATGTTTGCCAAGCTGGCTCTCTACCCTTCTGTAAGCCTGGGGGCCTTCTTTCTGACATGCTTGTTAAGTGAATTTAGCACAGCAATTTTCCATCTTATGCAGATTGTAATTCCATTTGCATTTCTTGCCCTGCGCATTTTTGTTAGAATTTCTTTAACTGTCATAAAGTCTGTGATGCCTCTCTCTGGACGGAAGGTTGTATTGTTAGAAGAGGAGGAGGCATGTTTGTCTCCTACTGAAACACTATCGTAAACTTTGGCGCAGACCATGTGAAGTTGTAGCATTAACTTCAATTCTTCTAACTCACTTTATCTTCATGTGCAGATTATATTGATCTAAACCAAAGCCTGTGTTGGCCATAACTGGGGCATATTTAAGTTTCAGCCGGTCATTGCTTGAGACGCTTTCTCCAAAACCTGTAACTGAAAAGTGGAGTAAATAGGGGATACAAAGAAAAGCATGATCTCCTTCCTTTAGAATTACCCTTTTGGAAAAAATGCAGCTTGACATGTAACTGCAGTGATGATTGATTAAGAAGTGCACAAACAGATGGCCAGCAAAATGCCCTTTTTTCTGACATATGGCAGTCATTACAGCAGCCAAACACAAGTATAGAAGGTGATTGTGCTGCTGTAAGATAGGGAGTGAGGCTTGGAAGACATGGAGATCACAGCATTTCTGGATGGTGCACCATGGTAGAATGTTTGTGCATACAGGTTGTTGGTCTCTCCTTTTTTTTTTTTTTAATGGCTACAGTGTCTCTCCTGCATAGGTCACAAACTTGCAGTGACATTTTTAAAAGTACTTGTGTTGGAGTGGACCTGAGCATGAGCTACTCGTGCAATTTGCAGTAGCTGGGAGATGCAGTTGTGACCCACATGCAGTCTTCAAGGCTACCTGAACACAAGTTCTTCAGGCCTTTCTGTTCTTTCAAGAAAGGATGTACTTAACAAGTGAGGATTCATGTGGCTGTGTATCCAAGATTTGAACTACCCTGATATCTCCCAGGGTAGAGTTTCAAATAGCTGAAGTACTGTATCTGAATTTGTTTTCCATTCTGAAGCAGCTGGTCATCTGAAATGAAAGGTTTGGATTTCTCAGGCTTTTTGTGTCTGTTAGCATGCTTATTGAAGGGACCATCCTTCTGTTATTCTGAAAGCATGATGTCATATTCAGAGAGAGTATGAGACTTCCCTGCCACGTATGTCTCCCATCAAGTAAGGGAGTTGAGTCTTTCCCTAAGTAGAGGCTAACTAAGGGATCCCGAAGATTTCTAAGTGTCAGCAAGACAGCAAAAGAAACTAGCCCTGCAGAAGTTCCAGTCCATGGCACGTTGAATTTTTTTACACTTGTGTGCAGTTTGGTAAGCTTCATGCTTATCAAACGTTACCCTGCAGAGAGCTATACAGAAAGAGTGGGGAAAGTCACCTGTATTTCTTTTCTGGCAGAGCCATTACTTTATACCTTGAACTGTCTTAGTGCCTGATAACTTTTAACACCATATTTAAGGGCATTTAAGGGATTTTATTGTTCCTCTAAAAAAAAAAATACTGGGGCAAAGTATCCCTGGAGTAATTGTTAGTGAAAATAAACACAGATACTTTGTTTCAGTTCAGATCAGTCCTGAAAGCACTTGTGCTTTTGTTTTGAAGCACCTTGGTACCAATATGTTATTGTTAGTGTTACATACTTCTTGTGGGAGAGTATGTTGGGATATTCAAGGTGGGTTATACCTGGTTGAGGTTAAATGATTTGCAGTAGGATTCTGCATTGTGTTGTATCAGAGGGTTTTTCTGATAATTAATTAAAGCACTTTTGGTTCTATATGTTTCTGTTTCTAATGTGCAGCATGCACATAATAAGCAGTGAATATGTGCATTTGTAATAAATTTCAATCAGTGAAAATAAAAAGATTGTAGCCCTTTATTTATGCTTTGTAGGTGAAACAAATTTGACATCTACAAAAAATTATGTTGGACTTTTTTTCCCCTTCAAAATCATCAAGGTCTCTTCAGACCTCAACCATTCTGTGATTTTTGCATGAAACACCCAAAAGCTTTTAAAGTGTGTAAAGAAACGTTGATTCTACTTCTGTTGGTTCTTGAAAATGAGACCTGAAACAGAATCTGACCAAGGAGTTTTATTCCAGTGTTTACAGGAATGTGAGTTGGTTTAGGATCGTTCTGATAGTTTTGGTGAGTTCTGAAGAGGCAAACTACATTTCAGAACAAGGCATTAATTTGAATTCTGTGATTCTCAAGTAGAAAGAACATTCCCAAACCTAACTCTAACTAGTTGTTTTTCACAGAATTACTAATGACCATGGGTTTTTGTCTCTAGAAAAATTAAAGTGAAAAACTTACAATGATTATGAGAATCACAGAGTCACAGAATGGGCGAGGTTGGAAGGGATCTCTAGAGACTGTCTAGTCCAACCCTCCTGTTTAAAAGAGGGTTGGCTAAAGCTTGGTGCTAAGATCTGTGGCCAGTCAGACTTTGAGCACCTGCACAGATGGAGACACCACAACCACTCAACAGGTCAACTTGTTTGAATGTCCAGTCACCCTTAGAATAAAAAATAAGGTTATTTTACTTTTTTTCTTCCATTTAAAAGGGATTTCCTGTATTTTAGTTTGTGTCCATTGCTTCTCACTGTCACTGGCACGGTCTCTGCTCCTCCCCATTAGATATTCATATACATTGATAAGATCGCCCCTGATCCTTCTTTTGCAGGCTGCGCAGTCCCAGCAATGTCAGTCTCTCCCTGTATGAGAGGTGTTCCAGTCTCTGCATCATCTTCATCACCCTTTGGTGGACTCACCTTAGAATGTCCACATCTCTGCTGCACTGGGGAGAGGAGAGCTGGACACAAAATGCTGGATATGCTCTCACCAGTCACCTCCCTTGACCTGCCAGTGGCACTTTTCCTAAGTCCAGGAGGCTGCTGGCCTTCTTTGCCAGAACAGTAGTTTTAATTAAATGAAGTCTCCTGAAAGAGAAGTAAAATGGCAGTAAAAATTCCCTTCTAATGACATTGATATCTTTTGCTTGTGCTACTGGTACTGCCGGTCAGGAACAACTGCCTCCTAAACTGAGTAGGTCAGGTTGGACACAATGTCATCATGCATGGGAAGGTATTTGAGAAGTCCATTGTCTCTCAGTTTACAATTGTGATTGCATAATGACAGCTGTTTCACTTGTTCAGACCAGCTGGCCTTGTTAATGGATTCATGTTCAAGATTAATCCATTCAAGACATTAAAAGATACTAACCGCCAGTTTCAGCAGTCATCTCTGCCTTCCATAACAATGCTAGTTGAAAACTGTGTTTAATCACTATAAACATTGTAAATGGAATACAATTTTTTACCATCTTACTTGAAAAGAACTGAGTTAGTGCAAATAATTTTCTTAAAACTTACCAGGAAGCTGCTTGTTACAATGACTCAAACTTGCATGTAAGTTTGAAGCAAACATAGTCAAAGCTTTATTTGCCATCTGATAAACCAAGAGCAGTCTTTTAAGTAAATTAAAATAAGCCACCATGAATTTTGGACTTGCTTCATTTAATTTTCTAATGTGAGGATATTTGGCAGTAGTGTACAAAGCTTAAATTCACTGTAGGAACTTGGTTTACAGCCTTCAGCTTGATAACCTGTGGAATTACTCAGGACAGTGTCAGGTAACTGGCTGATTTGTTTGCCATAATTGAATGGGGCACAAAGACAAATGTTTTTGTGGTTAGAAGAAAACACACAGATCTCTTTTTAATGCTTATAATTTGAGATTTTATTGCAGGTAGCTACCGGCTGCCAGTTACTCCTTTCCTTCTCCATCAGAACTTACAGTCTAAGTTGCCTGCTGCATCAGTAAGGCAAGACCAGAACATCCATTCTATCTGTGTTATCATCAAAGGAAAAGAACAGTCATTTCTCCTCACAGCTAAAGTTAGTACTTTCTGTTTAAACATCCAGCACAGGGACGTCATTCAATCAATTGCTCAAAATCATTAAAGAATGGAGTGTGTTGTTGCTTTGAATAAACCAAGCTCAGTCACTAACTCAGTAAAGCACTTCTGCAAAGCAAAAGCTCAAAAAATGAGATAGTGCGAATTCTCAAAGGCAGTAGCTAAAGGGTAGAATCTGCTGTTACTGCTGTACTCCTGTAGAATTGATTTTTTCAGAAGGATGTAAAAAGTGGTTCTTTTTCCTCACCCTGTCTTAGGAGTCTGGAACTTGTAACACATGGGAGTTATTTCCTTTTTTAAAAGCAATTTGTATTTGGCAACCACATTCATGTTTGGGGCTGGTGGAAAAAACTGCAGTTACATGTGGCTTGATTAGCAGAAAACAGCACAGGAAATTAGCATCCAAAGAGTTTAACAATCACATCCTTACCCTTTCACTATGTTCAACTTTATACAAGGACTTGAAAATGACGGCACTAATAAGCAGTCAGCTAAGATTCGGATTCCTTCATTTTTTGAGAGCACATAAAACACCATCCAGATGTGTGCCCGGCACAGAACGATGGTTTTGTTAATGTTCAAGAACCGAACACGGGACGCAGTCCCCAGCCCTGCCCAAGGTGTCCTTCGCCCTCCGGATCAACATGTACAACGCTGCTGGGTCAGCGGCGTGCCCGCCCGGGCCCGGCGCCACCGGGGCCTACCGCTGCGGGGCTGCCGTGCGGTGGCCCGGCTCCGCCCAGCGGTCCCCCCGCCGCCGCTCCACCTTCGGCCACGGGGCAGTACGCACGGGCCCTCACGTGACTCGGCAGCTCCTCTCTCCCGGGTGACGTGCGGTCCAATCTCCCATCCTGCCGTTGCTGCTCTCACCGCCTCACTGAACGCACGTCTCCGTCGCTGCTACCTTCACCATCCTTCCAGGGTCCGGCTCTACGGCCGCCCCTCCCCGCCCCCGGCCGGCCGAGCTCTCCCGTCCTCTCGCCCCGCCCTGTCCCGCCCCCGGTCGGCTGAGCTCTCCCTTCCTTCTGCTCCACAGCCGTTCTACAGGCGTCACTACCGGCCGCCGAGCCACCGCCGCCAGAATGATCCCGCCGGTGCAGGTCTCGCCGCTCATCAAGGTGAGGGCGGCGGCGGCTCCCCCGGGCGCGCGGGCGTCCTGCTGCGCGCGGGGTGCTGGGGGGCCGGCCGGGCGGGAAGGCGGGAGGCGCCAGAGCCGGACGGTGCGTGGGCGCTCATCGAAGGGCGCGTCCTTGTCTCTGCTTCCCGCAGTTCACTCGGTACTCGGCCCTGCTGGTGGGGATGATCTACGGCAAGAAGCGATACGGTAAGTGCGGCGCTCCGGGCGGCCTCTTCCCCCTCCCTACCCCCGCGACTCTCGCGGCCTGCAAGGGCACCTTGAGGCGGCCGTTGCGGGCCGCGCAGCAGCGGGCCCGGCCGCCATTTCCCCCATCTCGCCAGAGCGGGAGCTGGCGGGCCTTGCCGAGGCAGCTGTTGGAGGCGAGATCTTGCTGGCTTGAAGTCACAGACGCGTGCGGAGTGTACATTTGTGCCCTCAAAACTCTTTTTTTCTTCCTTTTCGAGTGAGCTAGCAGGTGCAGAGCTATGTGCAGTGTTGCAGAAATTGTGTTTTAAAGCAAATGTGTTATTGACAGATTACCTAAAACCTATTGCTGAAGAGGAGAGAAGAATAGAAGCTGAAGAGAAAAAGAAACGTGAAGAACTTGAGCGAATTGCAAAAGAGCTTGCAGAAGGTAGTCCCTCAGTTTATCTTATGCATCCCACGCTGAAGTGCACACACTGGCATGTAGATGGACTGCCCTTTTATGGTGGTGTTTTTAGGAGAAATTTAGGCTTGCATCCACTGGGCTGCAGACCCATGTGGATCCATGGAGCAGGAGTTAGGGTTATGTGAAGGGTAAGTAGTGCTGCTCTTTGACAGGCTCTTCAAAATGTAAGCATCGGTAGAGGAATTGTTAAAAGCACTTTAAGAACCATCAGGACTTGTTAAATGGTTCTCTGAATTTCCACTGAGAAAAAGAAACTGCTAAAAGCTACTGGTTACTCTATGAGAAGTAACTGGAACTGTAGGTAAACTGTGCTCAGCTGTCCTTATTCATCTGGAGGCAGTAAATGTTTGATCTCTTTTCTCCATGCAGTACAGAAATCTCAAAACTATGACTGGTGACCTAAACCGAAAGTTGTAGGCGGTTGCTTGTAATTGCAATCCAAACTTTTAAGTGGTATCACTATTGTCATGCTGGACGTCAACTGCATTTGCATTGTATCTCTCACATGAAGAGAATATGCTGAAGGTGATCTATTTGGATTAGTACTATTTCAGTTTTCTCATTCTGCTCCACATCATTCCATGTTCAGTATTCCTGCTGCAGCATGCTTTCCCTCGTCCCTAGGGTTATTTCTTGCATCCGCTGTGCATTTCTAACAGATGATTCCTCCCCCTGCCTTACAGAGTGGTGTGCCCTATAACTTGAGTTCACCTAAGTTCTTTAAGGTGGACTTACAGTTAAGAAATTTACAAAGATTGATTAACAGTTCAAGCTGTTCTTGGTGCAGCTACACAGTAACTATTTCTCTTCTGACATAGGGTTTGACTTAAACAAGACTAATGTTTAGCAAAACTCTGTAAAATTACATGACCTACACATACATGAAATTAAATATGCAAGTTGGTTAATTTTGTTCTTACAATACATAAAGCTATTTTGCACAGCTGTTTTACCATCCTAAGCACATGGTCTCCATTGGTCATGGACTAGATTAATGGGTCTTTTAGATGTTTTCTAGTTTAGCTGAAACTTTTTATATTTTTGGAGATAAAGGCTGTGCTGTGGTGTTGCTACTCCACTTAATAATAGAGATCTGTGATTATTTATTTAGAATGTTTAATCTCTTTAGAAGTTGCACACAGATGACTGGTCTGCTTTTCCAGTAGTGGTTTTCCAGGTGGAAGAACAGTTGTTAAAACCTGACTTAGTGCAATGCAGTTTTTGAAGATTGTTCTTTAAAGGACAACTGGACCTGTCTCTAATGATAGTTTTTTCTGGGTTTGAATTGTCAGTTCAGAAAACGGTCTTTTGTTAATGAGTAAGCCAGAAAGGTGCCTTTACCCCCAAGTGATGAAATACACTTCTGTTGAATAAGTGGAAGTGGGAATCATAAAAACTGAGTAGAAAGAAATGACATACTTAAAGTTAGCTTTTGATCCTGCTAATGCTTAGCATATTTTGGTACTGCACAGGAGTGACCAGTAGTGTTAACTGTTTGGTTTTTCTTCCCTTCTAGCAAGTGAAGAGTCCATACTGAAGTGAACAGGAAGATTGAATATGAATTTCGCTCATGGAAATACATGACTGAACTGTCAGTGGTTGGTTGACTCTGCATGCTATTCTATCAATAAAGTTCTTGCAACACCTCAGTTGTTATTTTTGTCACAGTGGAATTATGCACAATTCTTGCATTGGATGGTGCAGTCAGATTTGGTTTAGTGCCGAGATCTGAGGACTTAGTGCTGGCTCACTAGTCAGGTACTTCGAAGCACATTACCCTTTCAGTTAAAAAATGGTCAGATGTTTTCCCTGAAACTAAGAACAAATTGCAGTCAAATAGTAGTATGTCTTTTTTAAGAAGTGACTGGCTATGCAGGTGACTGATGTTGAAAAAAAATAGAATCATGGAATGGTTTGGATTGGAAGGGATGTCCAAAGGTCATCTAGTCCAACCCCCCTACAATAAGCAGGGAAGTATCTACCTAGATCAGGTTGCTCAGAGCCCCATCAAGCCTGACCTTGAATGTCTTCAGGGATGGGATTTCCACCACTTTTCTGGGCAACCTGTTCCAGTGATCTATCATATTAAAGAACTTTTTTCTGATATTCAACCTAAGTCTACCCTTTTCTAGTTTAAAGCCACTATCCGTCGTCCTGTCGCTACAAACCCTCACGAATAGTTCTTTCTCTGCCTTCTTGCATGTCCCTTTCAGGTACTGGAAGGTCACAATAAGGTCCCCCCTGAGCCTTCTCTTCAGGCTGAACAGGCCCAATTCTTCGAGCCTGTCTTCATAGGAGTGGTGTTCCAGCTCTCTAATCATCTTTGTAGCTCAATCAATAGCTTTTAAAGTGAAATTAAGTCTGCTTTTAGTGCGTAAACTGCTAAGGCATCTCCTCAGCTGTACAGACATCAGATGTTCCAGCAGAAGGTAAAAATCCTGTCCAAGACCCTCTGGGTGGCATCCCTTCCCACCAAGCTGTGTGGTAGTCAACACTCTGGAAGGAAGGGATGCCATCCAGAAGAACCTGGATGGGCTTGAGAGGTGGGCCCATGCCAACCTCATGAAGTTCAACAAGGCCAAGTGCAAGGTCTTGCGCCTGGGTTGGGGCAATCCCAAGCACAAATACAAGCTGGACAATGAGGGGGCTGAGAACAGCCTTGAGGAGAAAGACATGAGCCAGCAATGTGTGAGTGCAACCCTGAAAGACAAAAATATCCTGAGCTGCATCAAAAGAAGTGTGGCCGGCAGGTCGAGGGAGGTGATTCTGCCCCTCCACTCTTGTAAGACCCCCACCTAGGGTACTGCATCCAGCTCTGGAGTCTCAGCAGAAGAACAACATGGGCCTATTGGAGCAGGTCCAGAGGAGGGCCGCAAAGATGGTTAGAGGGCTGGAACACCTCACCTACGATGACAGGCTGACAGAATCTGGCTTGTTCAGCCTGCAGAAGAGAAGGCTCAGGGAAGACCTTATTGCAGCCTACCAATATCTGAAGGGGGCCTAGAAGAAAGCTATGGAGGGACTTTTTACAAAGGCCTGTAATGATAGAATGAGAGGTAATGGTTTGAAATTGGAAGAAGGTAGATTTAGACTGGAAATTAGGAGGAAATTTTTCACTTTGACAGGTGAGACACAGGAACAGGTTGGCCAGGGAGCTTGTGGATGCTCCATCCCTGGAGGTGTACAAGGCCAGGTTGGATGGGGCCTTGAGCAAACTGGTCTAGTGGATGGTGTCCCTGTCATGGCAGGGGGGTTGGACTTGGGTGACCTTTAAGGTCCCTTCCAACCCAAACTATTCTATGATTCTATGAAAAAGCCCATCCCTGTAGATTGTGGTGGTGTGACTAGTTTGGTGTTCTTGTTTTTGTCACTGTAAGCATAACTTTCTCAAAGATTGAAGGGGTCTTGGTTCTTCTTTGGACAATGGATAGCTTCCTTTTTCTGACATTGCAGATTAGACAGCTTAAGCAGTGATTTCACACCCAAGGAGTAGAGAAAGAGGTACAGAGAAAAAAGATTTTTCTCTTGCAAGTATTTGTGATAGATGGTGCAAGCCACATTCAGCCCAGGCAGCATTAGAATCTCACTTGATCCCTTGATCTTTGGGCTCTCATGGAGGTTTTCTTACAAAGGATCTGGAGCCACTGGAAGGACAGAGCCACATGCAGCCCATCTGCTTGGAGGGTGGAGCTGGGATCCATACCCTACCTGTGGTGTTCAATACCATCTCTTCCTTTGAAGAGCTGAGTGAAGGTTGAGTTCTTGTCCTACCTCCCTAGAAGGGGAGCAGCTCTTCCAAGCCTTTGCTGGAGTCAGACTGTGGCCAGCTGGGAAAAGACAGTGAGCACTTTTCCCAGATCTCCAAGAGGTGGTTGAAGATTGGAGCACAATCTCCACTGTCTCTAGCAGTTATTCCCTCCATCTTTGCAGGAACTGCCAGCAGCAGAGACCTCGTGTGTGTTCCCACATCTCTGGCAGTGCCACTCACAACCCACTCCAGCAACAGGCTAAGCTCCACTACCAGGCACCCACATGCTCTTTCTTAGTAGCAGAGCAAAGAGGTCCTGTCTTGAGTTAGCTCGTCCTACCCCTTCCATCTGGGACAGCAGATGATGTCCAAGCTGCAGCACTAAAAATCCCTTGACAGCTCTGCACTCAGGCAAGCCCCTCCTCCTGCATGGGGGGAAAACTTATGCTCTGCCTCTGAGCTCCTCTCTGAGAAACCTCCCCTGCCAGTCATACAGGGAGATTCATTTCCCTACCCCCTCACTCTCTGCCTTCAAAACCAAGAATGGAGGTCTGTATGCATTACCTCCTCCAGTAAGGCATTTAGAAAACAGGTCCCCTCTCGTCTCCCACTGAACTTGAGAGCTGCATCAAGCCAGAGCTGGAAACATTTCCCTGGGGTTGAGGCAAATATGCCAGAAGCAGAGCTAAATTACAGCACTCAACAGGGAGCTGACTGCTCAGGAGATCTCTCCTGAAATTGTGTTGCCATGCCATGACTTTTCCCTCAGGCCTAGGAAAATGCTGGAAAAAATCAGTTTCTTGACCCTTCCCTTCTCCATGCCCAATGGTCTGGGTAGCCAGCTCCCAGCTGCCGAGAGGGAGCACTGCAAGTAAGATCTGTGCCAGGTTTGTCCAGCATCTAATTGGCTAATACCTCCAGTGGAAAGCAAATTACAAGTGGTGTGGTTGCAATGGTGCAGCAAGATGTAAAAATGTCTGTTAGTAAGGGATTGCTGACCAGAAAGAACAGTGATCCCAAACTTTTGGCAAAGTGACTAAGTGGTTAGATGGAATGATTTTGGAAAATAAAATTTAAAAAATAATTAATCATCTGGCCTGTGTAGCATGACAAAGTCAGTGTTCCCCTCAGACGCTCAGCATGTTTTAGGCAGTGGGAATGAGTGCCACAGTGAAGGGCAGAAGGGAAGGCACCTTCCAGGGACCTCAGTGGCTGGACATGACCTATGTATCAGATGAGAAGACAGCAGGAGCAGCAGATAAATCATCTCATCACAGTGTCTCCCCAGGTGTGGGGAGGGAAGTGTTTCATCCCACCAGCTGCACCTCTCTGGGGAATTGCATTGTGCCATTCATTCTTTACCTGGAAGAGCCAGCCTGGGAAGAGAGGGGTCAGGGGCTGTCCCAGGGCACCACAGAGGAATGACAAGTGTGACACTGCCCTTCACTGTAGGATAATCTCAGACTGCAGCTGTATTTTGTTTTGCCAGTCCTTTCACCTTACCCTGCACCTCCTCTCAGCTCCACCAGTGCAGACGTGCTGTTTGCCTATGGAAGTGCAAGAGATCACTTCTGCATTCTGTCACGGGTCTTTCCTCTCAAAGGAGAGTTTACCAATAACATTCCAGCAGGGATGCAACTTCTGTGCAGAAGACAGGCAAGAACTCTGCAGCCCTTGAGATGAAGATGCAGGAAAAGTTTTACCTGTGGACTGTATTCTATCAGGAACACACATACTGCAAGGGGAAAATAAAAGGAAAATGAAAGGTCTTGACTTGCTGTTTCTTTTATTGTCTCCGCTTGCTGCATGTGGCTTCCCACTGGGACACGAGAGGCAGACAACTGCAGGGCAGCTAGAATGCACGACTGCTGACCTACTGAAACGGTCTGACAAAGTGGGCATGGACAGTAGAGCTGTGTGCTCTGCCTGGGGCACCTGAGGTGCCACAAGAGGGCAGGGGAGTGGCAGGAGGGGGACACAGGAGTGGTGGAGGCAGAGGCAGGTTTGCCCTGTCCCCACCAGTGGGGCACAGCTCCTTGTGTCACACACAAGCGGGGCTCCCAGGCTGCCCTAGCACCACTGTTGAAAGGGGAGCCTCAGACACCCTCCTGTTCCCGTAGAACAGGGCTACTCTTGAGAAACAGCCTCTTCCACTGGCACCCCACCCTGTGTGTCCATGGCCACCCATGCTTTCATGTATGCTTTCATGTAAGTGGACAGGTTTCTGTATTTTCTTGAAAGACAGCTTGCTGCTTACAAAATTGCTTGCATATCACAGTGAGATGTAGATAAATGATCACCAGGTACCAACATAGCTCTAGTTTTCCTTTTACTTTCAGTATTTTTGTAACAAGATAATGATGGGTAAAAGCACTGAAGGTAGCAGTAGTAATAGAAGAAGTAGAAGAAAATCCCCAGCAAAATAGATGTCCAAACACTTTTTTAAAAAAAGAGAAAGGGAGGGAGAGAGAACAATGAGCAGAGAAGGATGTGTCTACTGCTACAGGAGTGTAACTGAATGTTCCAATATAGTTACATGAATAAACATGAAAACTAACTTTTATCTGAAATGAAAGAGTATAAGTCATCAGTCTTTCAAAGTCTGGAGAGGAATCTAAAAGCCAGACATCTCAAAACAGGAGGAGGAACAGAAGAAGGGTTGGTATCAGTATCGGAAGAGGACTGCATTAAATAACATTGCAATTATCAGCCAAAACAGAACAAATTTAGGAGATGCCGCAATTCAGGTTGCGGGGGTAACTGAAACTGTAATGGACAATGATAACATTGTCTTCTTACAGCCACATGTAACAGAGTGAGGTCTCCATAGGTGCAGAGTGTGGATCCTGCTCGTGAAGATGGCGGCTACTGGGTGTTCCACAAATGGCTCCATGCTTTAGAGCAGCAACCTATCCAAATTCTTGAAGTGAGAGCAAAGCTATTTTCTCTGTGAAAATGTTTCTTGAATTTACATGGAATTGTGACTTTTTAGATCAGTTCAAAGGTTTCTGGTTTTCATGCTTAATCCCTATCCACAGGTTTCTTTCTGATATCCTAACAGATATAGGCTTAGCTATGATAAATTTGACTCTTCTTCAGTTTTCTTACTCTGTGGGCTATAGTTGCATACATTGTCAATCACATGGGGTTGTATGGAGCAGGATATGAATTCAACTGGCCCCATCAGCTTTGGGGTAAGAAGTGTTTCAGTGCAGGATAAATGCTCTTCTATAGTCATGCAACCTGATTTATTAGGACAAATGTTGGTCTGACTTGCTGTATGCCATCTGACATCAGGTGCACTAAATGGAGTAAGAAATGGGACAGAAGTGGCTCCTCACCATCAGGAAGAGATACAATTAAGGCAAACGAGATCTAGCCCTTTCCTGGTTGGTCATAAGCCTAATTAAAGGAGCAGAACAGTCCAATTAGGAATGCATTTGTATGCCACAATACTTTTTTTTTTTTTTAAAGAGCATGGGCATTCTCATTTTGGGTGGCATATATTACATAGATAATAGGTCTAAAGTATGCTACAGGTTTTGGAAGCTGGAGCTGTTCCTCCATTACAGGTTATTCCATCTGCCATATAAAAAGAGACACAGAATTAGAGGTACAGTCATAAATGTCCTTCTCAGTCAATAAAAGAGTTGTTTAGCACTTGTAAGATATCCAGTGATCAATGTAGGCCATACCTATAGTACCCATATCTAAAGCTGTCAGCTATGCAAGATAATTGTACATGTTTTGCTGCTTTGAAATAGTGGTTTAGGGTTAGTAGAAACCTTCCTTACCTAAATACCAATTACTTAGGAAATAATTCTTCAGAAATTTTCCAGATCATAGCTAAAGCACTTACTTCTGATATTTTAAGTTAGCTACTATGAATTAAACTGAGATAAGACCTCTAGACAGCTCTAATAATTTCTAAACTGTGTCATCTGAGGAATATCCACCTCATGGACTGTTGAGATTTTGGTCCAGTTTGAAATGAAAGGGGACTTCAGTTGCAGTCTCTGTGGCATGGAGGCACCAAGTTCTGATGGATGTTTGCTCAGACACTTGGGAGAGGCGAGGAGAGCCTTCTGCTTCCACTTTTCTGAGAGTCAAATAAATATTCAGGCTATCAAACACATTTTCACCCAACACCCACTGCAGCTGATGAGCTCTCCAGGCTGGGCCCACAGAAGAAGAAAAGCGGGTCTGACAGAAATAAATTGCTAGTAGGTACTATTACTACCACTTTCTTTTAGGTAGTACTTAGTCTGGGCTATAAATTGAATGAATTGTAATTCACCAAGTGTTCTCCCTAGGACTGCATTAGCTTTTCTTAACTTCTGCTTCATGATCTGTGGGATGACACGTTGGCCACAGCCCCTATGTACAGAGGGATGTCTCTCTGGTTGTTTCCAGGAACATACATATGCTGCAAAGGACTTTCTACTGTTGCCAGCTGCATGGGTTCTCGTACTGAATGTAGTCTCATTAGTTTCTCAGGCACTAGCTCCTGGGCATTTGAGCAGCTGGTCTTTTTGACAGCCTGTCATGGCGTCAGATTTGAAGACAAGCTGTCTCCAAACTTGGCAGTGGAAGATTAAGGAAACTTATTCTGGGCACCTGACTCTCTGCCATGCCAGCAAAGCTTGCTGTACACAGTATTGCAGTTAGGGAGAGTTAGGAATGAAAAGCTAAGTACTGTTTCTGACCTTTCTTTGCAGCCATCTTTTCTTCCTCTTTTTTCTTCTCTTCCTCCAGAGCTTTCATTTTTACATCATACTCATCAGCACGGGTCTTCCACTCATTTCTGTTGTTCAGTAACCCATCGAGCATAGGCTGAATTTCCTCATGGAAACGGGAAAATTCCTAACCAAAACACACCCATTAGCACAATACAGTAGCCCAGAGGCAGTGCTTGTCCATCATATCTCAGCGCAGATTCTGACACCTTGCCTCCCGGCACAGCTCATGCAGGGAAAACAACAGCACAAAGAGGAGCAATGCTGCAATGCCCGGGAGAGGGGGAGCTGTTGTCTCCTCTACCTGTTCCTCTCCCCATGAGTGGTGTTGCTGCACCAGGACTCACTCACCTGGGATTTGAACCCCTGTTGAGAAGGATAGGGTGCTCAAGGGTGTGCTTTGCTCACCTTATAGACAAATGTGCACACAAAGTCAATGAAACCCACTTGAAGCTTTGGAAGCTCAGCAGCTTTCCTCCGGTCCATCATGGGCTGTGGGGGGACACAAGTTCACCACGTCTTATGAGAACACTTAATTGAAAAACATGTCCCTGTTTTCTCTCCAAAACTATCTTGTGTCAAGCTGGAAGTCCTGCCATTCTATTCATCACAGCCCTCTTCCTTTGCTGCAGAGAATTGAAGTGAGCTCATTTTCTGTGCCATAGCAGAAATTAATTTAAACAACTCTTTCAGTGTCTGTGGATGGGGAGGAAGATAGAGAGTTTTCCCCTTGTGTCTCTCAGCCAGACACCTGAGACAAGGCTCATGTTATAAAGTGCTGAAGAGGTTTTCAATTCTCTAAAACATAAATGAATATGAAATTATATTCTTATAAGGCCTTGTTGCTTACTGTATTATTTGTGATGCCACTGTAGGTAGAGGAGATATATGAAAGTCTGCTTACAACCCAAATCACACAGGTGGAAGCTACATCAAGGAATGACTCTTGGCTCTTTCAATACCAAATTTAAGTATTTGTTACTATAGCAGAAAAGAATATGTTAAGAAGCATTGCTTTAATGCACTTCCATTTACCAGAAATAATTTCTGGACTCCATGAAGTTTGCATTTGTAGTTTCTCTCTTTATTGGAAACTCTACTTTCCTCTACAATGTAGATATTTAATTTTCATTTTTGCTCTAAGGGATCAACACAAAGTCTCCAGTGGTACATAGCCACCGTGACACATCTAACTATATGGAGAGCTGGAGAAGAAGCTCTGTTACAAAGGGTCTTCCCTAGCTGAGTACTCACTTTTCCAAGGGATTTTGGCAGGCACAGTGATTTTGGTAAGACCCACAGTGCTCTGAGAGCAGCATTGTTTGTAGTAAGCCTCTGCTGAGACTTGTTATCTGAACTGAACTGTCTGGATCTCACAAGGTACTTACAATAGGCTGTTGCTGAAGGACGCTTATTTCTAAGTCTCCTTGCTCCCAGAACTCAGCTGCTACCAATAGAGCTACCTACATTGCCAAAGAGGGAAAAAGAAAAGTTAGCATTGACTTCTTTTTAACTTGATCTGCTTCAGGACTCCACCATGAAGCAAAACTCACTTGTATCCCTTCTGTCACTTCATGTCCAACCCCAGCCCCAACCTTTCTTCTGGGAAGTGCAGCAGTGGCAATGGGATTGCATCCATGTAGTGACAGCTCAACAACATTGTTGCACTAGACCCCATTAGTCCATTGCTCATCTATTAAGAAACATTTTCAATGTGTCCCTGTCAAGGATTTGCCTCTTGGGCATGGTTGTGGCTATCTATTATGATTTTCTCAGTTGTTCTTTCTCCATGCTGAACAGGAAAGTGGGTTTTATTTCTTTTATCCTCCTTTAAATTTTAGTGTTTCTTACTTAGCAATTGCTCAAGTATAGTTCAGGAAGGAACTTCTAAAGGAAATCAAACAACTGAGCAAACAGCAGGTCTTGCTGTAAAAAAATCAACCCAAACGTTACATGCAAAAACCTCACTGCAACCCAAGAAGCTAAATACTTGGGGGTTTTTCTTTTCTTTTTTGGAAAATATGAATTTTCTACAAAATTCACTACTTCAATCTTAAAGATTGTTTTTTCCATCAAAACCATAGTTATTCTAAAGTCTTTTTGATCATTTTGGAAGGAGACTGATTCAGATTCTAGGCAGCTTAGGAAATTGCATTGCTTTGTAGCATAAGCTAGAGAAAACTAACAGTATATCAAGCACCTGACCTTACTCTGGACTTCCCAGGGCTTTGTGATTGCTGACAAATCACAGGCAGTCATCATCATGGCCCTAAAAACAGGAAAAAAATTATTTTTTTCTCTACAGCATACACCCTACCTCTTGTAGGCTCAGGATGCTTATGACCCAATACTGTGTCAGTTCCTATAGTCCCTGCTGGAGTGATAGATAAAGAAAAAGAGGTTGTTGTAACAGCCTTGGCTGTGATTGCGACACTCATCAGGGATTGGTCTCTTGGTTAAAATGGATTTACACTAAGAAACTGCTTGCTTCTGGCACTAGGATGTTTACTGCTTGAGTCATTGCTGGGCTGAACTCCTTGACCTTGGAGTAACATCTTTGTCTCCCTTACGGAGGTGTGGTAGTGTGGACTGCAGTGAGGTTATGGGTTCAATTCATTGCCATTGCAAAGCATCCTGCAAAGCATCTGTCCAGTCATGACAACAGCATTGTGCAACTCATATTGGTTACCACTGGAAGAGCAACTAACAGATTGGATTTCTGTAGAACTGCTATTGCAGCCTGACCCTGCTTGAGGCCTACAGGTTGGTCTGGTAGGAGTATATGGCTAGAAAGGAACCTGCATTTCATTAGGAATATATGACCAGAAAGACACTTAAAATCAGTCACTTCTGGATTCATCATTCATTGAGGCTTTTTTCCCTGTTTTTTTCCCTGCTTCTCCAGAAGATCAGATTTGAGTGGGCAGTAATGTATCATGCACTTATTTTGCACTAAGTGCAGCACCAGGCATGTTCTGGAGCTCTCGCCAGTCCTCACCACATTACTAACCTTTCCAGAGCCTTTTACTTACATGACAACCTCTTTCTTTGTTGTTTCCAAAGACAGGTATTCAGTCCAGGCAGTTGTGCTATCGTATGTCTTTGACTCATCAACGA
Organism: Brachypteracias leptosomus; assembly: GCA_013401335.1. Lineage (NCBI taxonomy): Eukaryota > Metazoa > Chordata > Aves > Coraciiformes > Brachypteraciidae > Brachypteracias > Brachypteracias leptosomus. Next base: position 33,345 of record VYZX01034428.1, read on the forward strand.
TCTTTTGAAACATTGTTCTCTTTCTTTGAGGGAAGAAAACAAACAAAAAAAAAAAAGGAAAGAAAAAGCTCCAAAACAAGGAAACAAATGTGTTAAAAACAGATGGCTGATCCTGATATTGATAACCATTCCAGAAGGGTTGCCGGTAGTTGCTGTCGTAGCATTTAGATCTTCAAGGAAGCCTCCAACAAAACCCAGCACCACTACCTGCTCCTCTTAAGTAGGGGAAACTATTGTAAATACCTTAAAAATAAGCATAGTGGTGAGACATGAGCAGGAATTTGAAAGTAGGAGCTGCTGCAAGAGATAAATGCTCCCACCTTTGTGGCAGCACAAGAAGGCTTTTCCCCGAATGTTAAGAAACCTAGAACTGGCTGAAGTACTCATAAAGATACCTGGCTTTATATACTTAATTTCCCCTTATTAACCTTATATATATATATCTCTAAATGTACGTAACAAATTCTGGGGAGGGATTTATACACAACACACCCATGTTTTGAGTGGTGAAAAATTTGGAAAAACCTGCTGTTTCAATGCTAGCAGAGAAGACTTTTAGGCCAGATCTGCAGTGACTTCTGTGCGTGTTCTGTCCCTATCATTTTGCCTGGATGTGATCTCAATGGATCAAGGAGGGCAAAGACTGCCTCATTCCCACCTGGTGGTATCTGTTCCCATATAGCCATCCAGCCTCCAAAGTAAGAGGACAGGATATTGCACCCTCCCTTATATTCCTCTTTTGTAGACTGTTTATATTTTGCATGATAATTCTTCACTGCAAAACACAGGAACAGTCTCTGGCCTCAGCACTCTGTTTTGAAAGCAGATTTTCAAAGCTCCTTGCTAGTTAGGAAGTCATATGTTGTTGAATTCCAGCCTTACATCCCAGAAAGTCAGCACATGGTACTCCAAGATGTTTGGTATTTTTGGCTTTTGGGTGTGAAATAGGCTGTGAACTGGACCTTTACCTACAATGGACCACTTGTTATCTGGGTTGTGCTATTCTCCCAGAGACGTTCATGTAGCCCTGGCCAGTCCAGTTGTCCTTTACAGGTACTTTTAGTGCTGAACTGCTAGGTAAAAAGAAACCAGACATCTCTTTCCTTTAGAGGATTGTATAGCACTGCCTCTCTGAAAACAGATGGTTAGAAAGTCACGTATGTAATCTAATGAGTAAAAGTTCAAAATACTTTTAATGACTTGAGTTCTTCCCACCAGCTCTGACGTCAGTATTAAAGGCAACCTCCCAGACGCAGCATCTGTGAACAGGATTGCTCTCAGAATAAAGCATCACCTTTTGCTTTTGTAAAGTATCAGTTGCTTTCTGTCCTTCACACACGGTGTACATTACCAACTTACTTGAAGTAGAGTGCCAAGTCTGTTGCTATAATGGCAATTTCCATCAGGTGAATCATGTGCTCATGCTGTCTGCGGTTGAGGTTCTGACATATATTCAGTGACTGAAAAGCAAAGGAAAGGGAGCTGCAAATTCCAAGCACCATGTTGTTATGCATTCCTGTCTGTTTCAAATGTACTCTTTTTTTTTTTTTAACAGCTTCAGCTTGCTGCCCTGAGCTGCAAGAGTTGTGAGCCCTCTTGACCTTTACATTGGTGCATAGTCTCTCCTTTTGTTTACTGAACAGGGTCAGTGTCCTGCAGCTTGTTACATGGCATGTGCACAAACCCTGGCCCCTGGCCCCAGTGTGAATTTGCCTGAAATGAAAAGTTAGTTGTGGAGTCCTTCACCCTTGGCCTTGTCAGAGGGGCTACAGGAGCACAATCCTGTATTTAATGTATTCCTATGGAGAAAACAATATGGCTGTTGAAGAAACCAAGTCATGCATTAAGGAAGCCTATGTGTTTTGATCCTGGCAGAGCACAGAGTACTTGGGGTGTGAGGTATCTCAGTTCCTGAGGAATCCAAACCAAAAAAATGTCTTGCGCTAAGCTGACAGTTCTGTAGTTGCTGAAAAACTTTCCTGAAAGTAAATTATTCATGTCCCTAGATCATTACCAACCTCTTCAGAGAGCAAGAATTTTCCAAATTCCAAGTGATGTCTCTCTAAAATTGAGGATCCATGAAGTTTAGCTAAAGGATTTTGAGATCTGGTTGTGTAAAGGAAAAATTAAAGATGTTAGTGCAGCACTTAAAAATGAAAAGGAGTATCCCATTTTAAATTTAATCTTGTCACACACACACACACAAGTTCAACTCATTTTAAAAAGCCTTAAGAGTATTATTTTTAATATCTAATGACTTCAGTGTAGTAAAAGATTTTTGTGACACTGCTTGTAACAATTTGGACATTGTATAAAAAAGTATTCCAACTACAAACTTCACCCAAAATGCTTTTTATGACTGGACTGTTATTACTTAGCATTGTAAGCTCATTTAATTCCTGAATAACTACATGTTGATATTTACTAATAGGAACAGAAAAGCCAGCAGTCCTTGGAAGCTCTTCTAGCTGAAAATAAAGACCCTGCTGTGTCCAAAACACTAGCCATCTTCACTTAAATTTTTCCAATGCTACAGAAGACAGTAAGACAGTATAGCCAGCAAGCATTGCATAAGAGCTGTGATCTGACACTACTTTAAGTGAACAACAGATGCTTGACTGATCAATTAAATTATGCAACTGGCTTTCTGTAGCTAGTATCTACCTAGTCAGAGCAGCACCCTCATAAGTGTGTTGTTTCTGCAGGTGATGAGGGCAGTGCCATGCATAGTGCTTTCTCCATAGATACTTTCCATCAAAAAGTAGGCTTCTTATGTCCAGAATGCTCCTGGTGGCATCCTGAGGCTCCTATGATGCTCAGGCTACTAAATGCCTGCATTACACCAGTTCCACCCTGTAACGGTAACGTAGAGTGTTGCTTTAACTAAAGGAGGTTTGCTATAAGATAAAGAAGCCTCAGAAAGCACTGCAAAATTTCGGTTTCCTCACTAGCCAAACATAAGCCCAAATGCTGCAGCCAGCTGAAAAGCAAGTTTATTTGCAAAGGAAGATTGTTACCCCTGTGTATAAAAGAGAGCTGCACTGGAGTTTGTTGTGATCACAGCCTGATTCCACTAGATGCGAGAGCAACAGTAAATGGTTTGAAGTGGTAGAAAAGTGCTTACTTCATTTGGTAAAGGTTGTTGGTTCCCCTATGGTCAATATCGTGGCATAGAGCAGCAGTTACCATTGCAAGGGCTTCAAGGTCTGTGTAGTAACGCTTCAGTTTGCCAGTCTGTAGGGCAAAAATTTGCATGTTTTCTGTTAGTACCTCTTACATGAAAAGGTACTGAGCTGTGACTGCCTTGTGCTGGGGATCTCTTCATTGGAACAGTCCAGGAAAACTGAAAACACTTGTGAAGCTAAATACAACACATGGTGCACTTAGGTTAAAACAGGGAAGCAGCTGGAAACTAAACCTTTCAGATTCAGGTAGGCATGTGTGTCATTCATACCTGCTCAATGCCCACCTGCAGTGCTGGCTACCCACTGCTATAGTAGCCTCATGCCCTAGGGACAATCAGATCCTCATAAGCACCCCTCCAGTCGCTGGACACAAAGTACCTTGCAAAGGGGCTCTGCATCTTTTTGAACAATGGATTTTCCAAGCCGAATTGCCCAAAGAATCATCTTGGGGTCATAGACATAATTCTGCTGCCAGCTGTTCGGGCTGTAACATCTGCACTAGGTCCTGCTGCTGATCCATGCCTAGTGTGGAGCAGCAGTGTGATACCTGTTTTTCTTGTTGCCCTGAGAACCTGTAAGAAATGGCACTTGCCACACTCACACTAGTGATAGACTTAGACTTATACCTGTGCCTGTCCTGTCTGGAAATGGGAAGTGTGAGGTTGTCACCATTCCAGCCAGCTGACTTCAGTCTGGCTCTTACTGTTAGAAACTACTGCAGGAGTCCTATAGTCTCTCTTTCCTACCCTGCAGAAGGACCTCTTCTGGAGGCTATGCATTTGTATGCATCATACATATTTGTTCCTGTGAGAATTAGAGCACTCTATTCATCAGGCAGTATTAGCCACAGCTTTTAAGTGTAATGCAAGGACTATCACTTAAGGCAAATGGAGACCTCATTTAGCAGGACCTGTGTTAGAAGTGACAAACTTGTATCCTGCACCAGGATTCAAGGGGAGACCTGCATATCTCTAGGATGCAACAGAAAACTTTCTGTAAATAAAGCTGTGCCACAGAATTAACTGTGGTAGTATTACCATCAGGAGGGTGAACATGGTCTGCGCAACATTGAAGCCATGACGCCAGTTGTGGTAAGTTATCTTCCGGTAGCCTTTGCTGATGGAGTACACAAACCTTACCAGAACCTGCAAATTGGGGAAGAGGATGTCAGTTTGAGTGATGAAGCTGCTGCCTGTTGCTCTTTCAATAAAGACCAGATACAGAAGTAATGGATGACATTCAGACTGGCTCTACAGAGGTGGCCCCAGAAAAGAATCAGGAGCTGTAATGTCATCAGACTTCCCTGATGGTGTTGCTATAGTGAAGCCTAGTGGAGATCTAAAGGGGACTCTAAAATATAGCAAATATAAACCTCTGGTTTCTACTTCCCCCCCCCCNAAATAAAATCACAGAGATGCCTGTTGGGGGAAAAAAAGAAAAAGCAATGCTTAGAGGGAAAGAGATTTCATCCTACTGTTTGTGAATTTATTGAATTTCCATGTTTCTCTATATTGTCATTTGTATCATTTATCCCTTCCATGTCTTGTGAGTTATTAATACTGATCTCTCTTCAAGAGATATGGCTCCATTAATGAAGAGGTGGGTGGTATTTGCATCACCTGAACAATTACAATATAGGGCATTAAATAAAAAACTTGTTTTTCTCTCTACCTTCTACTTCTCTGTGGATACTACCTCTTGTAGCTATATATGTTTTCTTATTAGAGAGTGTATTAATCATGGATGAGTTTTAATTTTTTAAAATATCAATTGCTCAGTGGCAGCAGTGACTGCTTTTCACACCTGTTATCAGGGGATAGCTGTTCCAAAGTAGATATCTTGAATACTTTTTGGCTTTAACATGCTATAAGTAAGAAGTACAGAATTAATTCCCATTCAGAGCCCTTCACTTCTCTACTGCTTCCTAACCTGTCTTTCCAAGGTGAAAACTCTTCCTGCAGTTACCTCCAGATCCCACAAGATGGAAACAAATCTCACATGATGTGCTTAAAAATCCCCCGGGGAGCAGCATAGCTGCTGAAATACCAGTTTCCAAGTCTCAGAGGGGCTTCAACTGCGGCAAAAGCCATGAACTTGCACATCAGGGACTATGGGGTCCTTGTTCCCACAGTGTGACACCACTCCTGTCACCAGAAGTCAGGAAATTGGTATCAACTGCACCAAATGAAGGTACATTTGTGTTTGCAGGAGGAGGAAATGCAGAGGGTTTCAGAACACATTTCAGAATACGTTGGCTACAGAGTACTTACTACAGTAAACGAGACATGCACATAAGTAAGCACTGCCCCATGTTGTGCCTGCCTGGAAACTGTGCTATTATGCTGCAGCTATAAGTGGCTATAAGAGGGATTAGACACAGCAAGTGCAAGTCATTTTTCGCACGGTGTAGCCTCCATCTATATAAACCTGATAGCAAACCCACACCTGTAGCAGACAGTGCAGAGCAGAAGAGGCCGGGTTTGTGCTCCAAACCTACATGTAGTGGTCAAGGGCTTTGAGAGGGAGTTCCCTACCCTCAGCAGTGCAAGGGGGCTCAAGATGCCTACCCCTCTCCCTGCAAGCCCCTGTGAACCCTCTGGCCACTCTGTGAGCTGCACAGGGAATGTATGGGGACCTCAGCAACGTCACAATTCTGCTGGCCATCCAAGTCTGGAGTCCCTGGATGTTGCCAGCTCCTACCTCCTGTGGGATCTGGAACTTTTTCACCACGCCGAGCTCGTAGTACATCTGAATGCCACACTTCACCAGCTCTAGCTCAGTGCAGTCAAAATCAGAGAACCTGAATTCATAGATTTCAAATTTGTTGGGCCCCGGGAGTTCTTCTTTCTGCAAGAGAGTTGGGACAATTTCTTGCTGTGCTACTTATGCAATCCCCAGAAACACCTGAAGTAGGTTTTGCTTAATAAAAATCAGTCTGATATTGCTGGAAACTTTTCCTTTCAGAATATAACACATAAATAGACTGAACCACAGTTTTTCCTAATAACCCTATTAATGGAGGAAGAGGGAGGGCACTTTTGATCTAGTTCAAGAAGTATTGCTTGTCTTCTGTTAAACACATTTCTGTTGATTTGGTATAGTTTGGAGACTCCAAACTTGATAGGTCTTACAGGGGAAGACTTACAGCCCTCCCTATTTACTCTGAAGAACAAAATGCATGACAAGTCAAGGCGGCTGATGGGTTTCCAGATGGACTTTGAACCACTTGAGATAAAGTGGCAGAGAGCAGGTACTGGCTGGGAGCAGGGGAAGGCATTCAGGGCACCTGATAATAATAGCTTCAAACTCACACAGCAGAGGAGGGCAAAGTGTGCTTTGCCTTCACCCTTCACCAGGTGCCCTGTCAATGTGTACCAGTGTGCCAACACTGGAAACTCTTTCCTGCATCCACCCAGGCAATATTTGTTTGCCAGAGCTGTCCATTCCAGCAGTAAATTATTCTTACCAGGATGCTTGCCAGCTCCTCTTCCTCACATTCACTTGGCTCCTTCCCCAGCTTTTCTCGTGTTGGCTGCAAAGAGCATGGACGTGTTAAACTGACTACCAAACCCCACTGAACTTTGCACTGTGTGGTTTTGGGGCAATTAAGGGTTGTTCTCATATGCAAATTTTATTTTCTTCCTGGACCTTACTTCTATTTTTTTCAACCTATTCTTCCTGGTAAAAATATTCTCCCTCTCCTTGATCTTGATTTGTGCTTCCTTCACTTTCAAATGTCACCCTAAAGCCAATGTCCCAGCTAGGTCCACTACTCCACATCCTCTGCCTTAAGCAGATTTTGGGGAATAAATCAGCTCTTCCACCCCTAGATCCCTGCCCTGAGTAGCACCTGCATGAGCCCACCTCCAGGACTGGCTTTGATGGAGAAATCAGAAAGGACACAGTGTGGCAATATGCTGAGGTGGAGGGCAGACCACAGAGTCAAAACAAAAACTTGTTCTGCCACTTTTCAGTAACTGGGGCTCCAGATGCTGTCTCCACACTGTGGTGGCTGGAAGCATTTCAGTGGGATGGGAAGCCTATGTCTGTGCCATGTCACAGGCAAGACCAGTACACTTGTGGGTGTGCTGAATGTTGTAAGGCATTACCAGAATTTCCTGGATTTCATCCTTGTCACATTTCACGTGGTAGAGCACCATATCCTGAGCAATGTCCTTCCGGTTTTCCAGCTTGTTCATCTTATCATACGTGTCTGTGTTGAGTACTGACCAACCCAGGAACTGTGTCAAGGACTTCATGAGGGGAAAAAAAGGAGAGTGAAATAACCAAAACATCTTTTCCTCGGAGACACAGAAATGTAACACTGCATAATATATTTTTAAAGAAACACAAGATCCACTTTGGCCACAAGTGTAGCAATGAGCAACTATGTGTTTGCTCCTAGCCACTACTTGCTCCTCTGCAGAGCATCTCCCCAGCTGTTGAATCTACCCAGGCCTATAGAGTATCCATGTTGCGGGGGTTCAAGGACTCTCTGTCTAGTTCAGTATATGGAAAGCTATTTCTGTATCATTGCAAGTGTCTCCATGCCTGTGGAAAGGCTGGTGTCACAATGGTGACAGCAGGTCTGGAACCCTCATATCAAGGAACAGCAAAGTGATCTCATAACCTTTCACATGTATTTACTCACACCCTGTGTTTGCTCTCAACTTGTTTGCTGTCCAGTGGCCAATTCAAAATGACTTTTTTTTTTTTCAGTCTTTTAGTTTGATAAGAAAAATCTATTTCGAGATTCATTCTGATTGATAACAAATGTCAAGAGCTGAAAAACTATATTGAATTGAAATTAGCTTAGGAGTTTTTCTAAGCAGCAATGTCTGTAATTACAGCTACTGTTGGTAGATTCAATAGCTGGCCATCCTTTGTATCTTAGCTACACAGGCAATTTTTGTTTAGTTTTATGATGGATCTGCCCAGACAGTGTGAGCTAGCTGTCATGTATGTGAGCACATGTTAGAAAAGTCATGTTAGTTCATTGTAGTTAGTTCATTGTAGGTGTCCAATCCAAGAATTCTAAAACAAAATGATGCAAACACAGCTGGGTTTCCAGGACTGAAAACCCCCAGTATTTCAGGTGCTTTCAAAACTTTCAACTGATCCATAACACCTCTATTAGCAACAAAGAAACTTTTTTATCTACAAAACACTAGGGGATGCTTTGCAGGTGTACAAAGAGCAATAGTGACTTCTTTCAGCCATATGAACTACTTTCAGATTCAGTGACATGAACTATACCTCCATGAGGGTTTCATCTTGTTCATCAAATGGTTTCCCATCTTTTCTGTTATAAAATGTGACAACACCAACAATTTCTTCCTTTTTGTTGACTATTGGCATGGAGAGAACATTTTTGATAGTCCATCCTGATTCATCTAGAGGACCTTCCTTGAAGAAATAGCAAACAGAAAGACACCATGTAATTAATGTGTTTTCTAAATACATCAGCATTCTTATTCTACATCAAGATCACACACTGAAGAAACATTTATATGCCTAATATTGACTTTAAATTACATTTCTGCAAACAAAGTAGAATCCTAGATGGAACTGAAAGTTTTCAAGGTACCTGAAAGTTAAACATCTCATCTGCAGCAGCATTCATAATGTTGCAAATCTAGGGAATTACAAAAAAAGAAAATGAGTTACAATATGGGCAATGAGAAGTTGAAATACCAAAAAAAAAAAAAGAATTTATGGGAAAGCAGCATTAGAATCATAGAATCATAGAATGGTTTAGGTTGAAAGGGACCTTCCAAGATCATGTAATTCCATTAGTATGACTTTATCTCAGAAAGTCTTGATGAAGCCTAAATTAACTACTTACAAATCCACTTTCAGCCACATAGGTTGGCAGCCCAGTAACTAGCGCCCAGTGATCTGGGGTAGGATTTCTGGATAAAAGAAAAATGCATAAGGGAAATTAAGGATAAATGTTTACTGAAGAATGAAGGAGCTGAAATACATCCAGCTGATTGCACAATCCATGTTTACATGTTTCACCCTCAGTCACTAAGCAGTCTCATTAGGGAGGCCATGTTTCAGACCTTCAGCACTGAGAAAGATAAAAGAAAGTTCCTGGCTAAGAATGCCTGCCAGCCTGAACCTTTGAACACTGCTGTACCTAAGCAATGGTGGCCTTTCTTGCAGCACTTACACCAATCAATGCAAAAAAATGTGTCCAGAACAGGCTGAAACTCCTGTTAAGTCAGATTTGTTCAGGGTGCCCAAGGTTCCTCTGAAAAATTCAGTGGCAAGAAAAGAGGGTGCTTTTCAGAATGGGGGAGATAAAGGAGTCTCATTGGGGTGTTGAGAGAAGAAGAAAGGCCAGAGGTAGCCTTGAAAAGGGTCAGTGATTGGAGGATAAGAGAGAAGCAAGGAAGCTGAAAGACAGGGAGAGGTGCAGGAGTGACCATGAGAGGTCAGGAGGGTTGCAGAGTGACGAGGGTCAGCAGATGTCTCAACACAAAGGCAAACACTTGTTGGGACAGGGAGGGCCCTAAGGAGTGATGTTTTGGCCTGGCAAGAAGAGTGGCCAAACTGCAAACTGTTAAAGAAGTTCACTTCTGCATTTAAAAAGAAACACTGGTTGCAGTGATTTTTGGAGCCTGACTTGAAAGCCAGATCCCAATGCCCTGAAGGAAATCTTTGTCCCACAGAAATGTGAGTCAAAGCACCAACTTACATTCTGGGTCTCTTACTCAGTCTTCTATTGTTTCTTTGCATATATGCTCATGAATGTCTTTAAATCATGGGGAACCTTGGTTTTAGCTACAGCCTGCGTCAGTACCTAATATGCAGAAACTGGGTACTTACGGGATAACTTTAATGTCTTCTTTTCCATGTAATATGTAATCAATGACCTTGTAAAAGACTATTTCCTACAAATAAAAAGAAGAGCAGTGTTATAATTAGTGGTGAGACAATCCAGCCAGACAGGAGAGAGTTTAAGAAATCTGGTTCTCACGTACCCTGCCATCTGGGGTGCGAGGTCCTGAGTAGGGGGGAACTTCTCCCAGCAGGACTGGCCACAGGTCAAAAAATTCCTGGTTTTAAAATTAAATAAGCATATTTAGAGTAGAAAAGTGGATTCTACCTTGAGCCTTAAAGTAACCACTGCTCTACCATGCTGGGTTTGGTACTGTGTAAACAAGGCATGAAGTAATAAGACTAGGTCAATACTAGGCAGCAGAATGGTATATCTAAATCAGGAAGTGTCAGGTGCCTTATATGGCTGTGTATAGCCGTATACTACCTATACACAGAATGATGTTTCATTCAACAGGCTACACTCACAGAGCATAGAGCTATGCCAATATTTTATGGGTTCATAATTTTCCAGAGTGTGACCATAGGGCTGATCTACTACTTGCTGGCTTGCGAAAGTGAAACTTTGTTTGTTTGCTTTCTTAGGTTACATAGTAATTCAGATCAAAATGTCTTAAGCACATTAATGATCTTTTAATACAGCATGATATAAAGCATGATATCACAAGACAGCATGATATAAAGACTCTGGCAAGGTAATGGAGATCAAAAATTCATGGTAGACTCTGACAGGCTGACCATGGAATAAAGCAGGGCTCCTATAACAAGGATGCTATGTAACCCCCACATAAAGCTTGTCAAAGGTGCAAACAATCAGACCAAATCAAAGCTGTAGAAGTAATTTACCTTCTACCAGCTTATTTTCATGAAGCCAAATTTCACCTAAAAGCCTGGATAATGTGTACATGGAGGAGTCCTTGACCAAAGTGGCTGCTTTATTGCTGGGGTTTTCCAGACGTATCTCACTATACTTCTGATATCCACAACTTTTGTGAGTGCTTATGTTGCAAGGTTTGACCAGGATTGCCATGGTCAGGCACATTTGCCCTTCCTTTGTCTTCCCAGCTTCTGGCTCCTTTGACAGACCTATTTCAATGATAAGCTCTTCCCTTTCCCTCTCTTTCCTTTATCCCAGGCTCTTCATTTGCACAGTAGAATGAAAAGCACCAACCAAAGCAGGAATAATGACTCAAAGATAGCTTACACTTTGGCTGCCCCAGCAAAACTTAACTCTACACATCACCCCTCAGTAGATAGCAGCAAAGCAAAAAGATGTGTGACATACGAGTGAACACTCACCTTCTGCTTTGTCATGTCCAGGAGACCTACTGAGTATCGATCGCAGTTCAGGTATGCTCTCACTGTGTAAAAAGCCTTGTGGAACTGCCTCTCAATATCTGTCAGTTCCTCAAAAACCTTATTAGCTGACCACAGCAGGACCTGCAGGATAAAAACTACATGTAAGCACAGCCTCTTCTTGAGAGCGAGGCTTCCCAAATGTGTTTGGAGTAACAAGGAAACAATTTGGGGTTTATACTACAGATGCCGAAAAGTGCAATATCACCCTATACTGTAAATTGTAAAGGCATTGCTTATGCACACTGGGAATTACTAAGGAAAGATGCACTCTGAGGGAGAGTCAAGTCATCATGGAGTGATACGTAAAAGTCTAGTCTTACAAATATAGCACTAACAAGTAGTAGTGACAGATAAAGAGATTGCCTCAGTTACATTTTATACCTATAAGTAAAATCCTGCATCCAAAAATATTTAACACCAAAAGCATTGCAAATTCTGGAGGCTGGAGTTGGAAATATCTGAATTAACACTTTCCCCAAAGTTTTTGTGCAGTTGCTTTGTGTGTACATCAGCCTATGATCCTTTTCCCCATCCTATGCCCCACAAATGTACCCTTATAAAAGCTGTTGCTCTTAGGCTTCTTCATTTGTAAAAATGGAGGTTATGCAGTGAATTAGACAACTATTTCTGGTAGCACAAGGAGAGTCTTTGTGGGCCTAATGGAGAACTTAATTTTTCACTAGAACAGTAAGAAAGCCATCTATGCAATTGCTTAGCTTAGCTAGTGTAGGTATGCCTTTACCTGAATGTGTGTGCTTTGCTTTCCAAGCCCAGGAGACATGAAGAGCAGTGCTTCAGAAGCACTGAGAGCTGCTACCTAAAAGCTGGCTGGGCCTGTGCTTTGAACAAGAAGTACTGTTACACGCATATCACAGCCAGGAAAAGTGTCTCTTACCTTTTCACTGAGCACTAGTAGATATTTTTTACAATTCTGAGCTGAATTGGTCTCTGTTTCTAATAACACAAATGGGGACAACTCTGCCACTCCTATATAGTCCAAGGTATTCAATTTCACTGGCCTCCGAGCATCAATCAGAGAGGATAGTGGTCTTGTCATACAAACCATTAGAGGAAAATGAGTGATGGTTTACTTTTGGTATTTTACAGCATACAATAAGTAACGCTGAAAGACATGAGTCCAGTGAGGAGGACTGAAAGAGACATCTGGAGAATGGTCATTTCATGGAATGATGTAAAGAAGTTGGGCAAAATTTATTATATGGTCTTCTAATAAGACTCTTACACAGTATCTGAGCATAGGCAGACTGAACTGTCTTGCACAAGACAGTTTCCTTGTAGTATCCCCCACTCTTTGCAGTTGGGATTTGCAATATTAAAATCCTAGACCACCTTTGAGAATGCTCACTCTGTACTTCAGTACTTTTAAGCCTAACACAATGAACCATATGAACTCTCAGACAGACCTTTAGATCTAGGTGGTCAAGGTGGCCAAAAGTCTGCTCAATTGACTATTGGTAGAATTAGCCGTGTGTCTTGCATTTCATTCTTGCTTTCCTCCTTTTCTGTGGGACCTGATGCAGCTGTGATATATAAACACAGGACTCCTGGGTTCAGCTCCAGACCAGAGCATCCTGTGGGAGACATTAGGCCTTCCGCCTCTTTGGGTCTCTACTTTGTCTTCTAGCCTCTTCCTTACCTCCCTACTTCTAAGCCCTCAACAGGAATAAACCTTCACCAGTTCTAGTATATTTGAATTTCTCAGCATGGCTATGTCACCTGATCACCTTTGATATTTTTGATAATTGAAAAAATCACACAAAGCACTTGAGATAATGAATTAGTAACTATAATTACTGTCCTAGAACTTCTAAAATAAACTTTCGTTTTGCATCCATTTTGCTGAAACAGATGTTTATCCCCCATGGCAACCCGACTGGAGATAAGAGCATGGCTGCCATGAAGCATAGATGCAATTGCATGTCCTCTTCAGTGACAACCGTTTGTCTGCTGCAGAAAGCAATTGCATGGATTCATATCCATCCAAATAAAATTGAGAGTTTTTTCAAAACCCAAGTCATGAAAAAGAATAATGACTGAATTGTTCCAATTCAGAATGCCCTAAACCCCTCATCTATGTTAATTTCTGCTAAGGGAGTCCAGTATAACAGGCATATGAGAATCATTTTACTGGCACTAAGAAGAAACTTGATAACATTTTTTATGAAGCAGATAAGGAAAAAGTACCACGTTCTTAATTGTTTTGGGAAATCTATAGGTGCAGGATTGAAGTGATTAAATGCCCCAAGAGTGTTTCATAGCCTCAGTTCAACAAAACATCTGGACCTCAGCTCTTCTGAAGCTAGTGCCACTGCATCAGCTCCTGCAGTTTTGCCAACAGCAAAACTGCCCCTGAGAGTGACCCACTGCCTTTCTGCCCCATGAGCATTTTGACAGCCATTGCAGGAAGAGAAACTAATGAAGGACACTGGGAAAAGAGCAGTATCTGAAAGCAGATGAGGGCATCATTTTCTTTCTGCTCTTCAGGCACAAATCCCTGAAGCAGACAGCTACAGCTTTGAATTGAGAGAATGCATTAATTTGATTTTGAGATAAAGCCCATTCTACACTTTCACTCTTACCTGGCCTCTTCGAGTCTCACAGTTGTGAAGATAACTCAAATGATAAATTTTCAAGTTCAAGGAGGCAAAATTCAGGTACTTCAGAAAAAGCTGAAAAGGCAAACAATGAGATTGAGTCAAGGCAGAAGGAGCCTCATGGATACTGGATTTCATAACACTCCTTTAGCAACGTCATGGTAATTCCCCTGGATAAATGCTTTGCTTTTGCACTGGTGTGAGATGAGGCTTATCCCACTGTAACTTCCCCAAAAGATTTCTGAGATAAGCATTCCTATAATAAGACTTTTCTGTTTAGAGGGTGAATCCCCTGTAGGGAATTTTGTGCCAGTGGAGATTCACTAAAGCAAATATCACCAGTGTAGAAAAGCCTATGTTACACGGCAAAAGCAACAACTGCTTGATAGAAACTGAGCTACTGACCACTTACTGTTTCATCAGAGCTGGTGAAGTGTGGGCCGTTCTGCTTATTAATAGCCAAAATGACAGCAACTATATCCTTGCCGTTCAAGATGGGTGTTGCAAGGATGCTCTTTGTAGTGTAGTTGGTGAGCTCATCAACAAATGGACTGAATTGGACACACTGTTTAATAGAGAGTATACAAATTCAGCGTTTTTCACAATGACTGTAGTCTTAAAATCAACTTAAAACACAGCCTCTTGAACTAATATGTCTAAAGAAAGATTTTCTTAAAAGATTACTGAGGAAGAGAAATCAATTACAGAAAATTGGATCATGTACAGGTGATAAAATTAATATCTGTTCTCTACTGGGTGTGGCTTCTAACTGCAACACGTGCACGTTTTCACTTTCTGCAGAGATGTTGCAAATCATAAGTTTTAACATGTCAAACTGTCAGAATAAGGACAGTTTCCACTGATCAGTCTCATATCGCTGACATCCTTTGTAGTATCATCTCCATCTTTTTCTCCAACTTCTTGTTAACCATGTGAAGTGGGTACAGCCAGTTATCATGCAGCACAGTGCAGCCAAAGTTAAACCACTGCTGTCAGGTACAGTCATTGCAAAGTTCACTCACCCTCACTTTTCTTCTTCTTTTCCTAGGCTGTGAATCTGCTGTTGGCTTGCAGGCTCCATGAAGCCATTTACCCCATTTTTTCTTGAAAACATTCTCCCCCATGTTACTGGGCCTTTGTGCATGGGATGGTAGATGGTAGGAAAGGTGTTTTAATGCAGGATACAACTGGCACCAGCAGTGTGTGGATCCTGGCACTTTCCCCCTGCTCCTGAGAGTCATCCACCCCTTTCTGCTCCAGGAGCGTTTTGGCAGATATCACCACTATGGGCTCAGTTGCCCAGGAAGTTATCCATGAGCGAATCGCCATACAAACCACTGGGAGAGTGGTAGGTCATGCAGCAGGGGAAGCACAAAGGGAACTCATCTAGTTGTTCCTTATGTGAATGTCACTGTCTCCACATCCCAAAAGAAAACAAAGGACAGAAATGGTATTGTAGGGAAGACAGATGGTCCATTACCTTGCCTGCATAGAGCCTTACTGACACCATCATCATCTGCCAATAGGGAGTGCAGGGATGGTCTTACTGACCTCATATCTTCTCCCTGCTCAGCCGAATAACTTGTCAGCTACAAGTCAAGTTGGGTTAGAAAAAGCCCCACTGCTCTGATCATATTTAGACAACTGCAACAGAAAGAATAATCACTCCCTAGTTCACCTCCTCCCCATGCCTCCCCCACTGCTGGCCTTTCCTGCCAATTGGGGTAGACCAAGCATCTAGACTCCGGGTGTCCTTCAAAGGAATTGCCTTGTGGAAATGCCTGAAATCACTAGAACTGGAGTGCAGCACTTGGCTCACAGCACTGAAATCCTTCAATATTCTTGGAGAAATGTCTGATGCCAGAGAGCTTTAAAAAAATTAAGTCACATTCTGATGTTCTCCCCCCCCGAAATGTTTGCAAAACCAAATCAATGTTTCAATATTCTCTATGGAGGACAGGGAAGAAGTATTTGGATATGCTTTTCTTGAGCAACAAACGGGTGGATAAACAGATGGTCTCTTTGTAACTAGCAAACAATAGATGGAGTAATCCCAAGTGCTATATTTGGGTCACATGGATTTTAGGTTTATACCTATGACTAAAACAAGCAGATGTTATTGCTGCCATTCAGGTTTACATGATTCACCCCAGGAGTACAGGAGGGTAAATATTGTCATGAAGGCATAAAAATAAAACATTAAAATTCCTTGGATCCCTCCTGGTATTGTAGTGTGCAATGTTTGCTGAAATAATTTTTTAATCAAAGTTTGTCTCTTGCTGCTTCTGATGAAGATCACCCGTACACTGGTTTAATTAACTCACCTTCTCTGAGGTCTGCTCCCTCTTGTTGATAAAAATGCCTCTAGATGCCCTTGGCCTGAGCTTCATCTTATAGCAAACATTTTCAAGTGTCATTTGTGTTGGAAAACCCCTTCTGGATTCATTGTAAAGGAACTTTCTCTCTTTGCAATTACTCATGGAATACAAATGCGTTGCAAATTCCATCTACATTCAGTGCAGATCTGACTGTACTTTACTGTGTCTTCTCTGCTGGACTAGATAAGATTTTTTTTTTTTAAATTTTTTTTTTTTTTTTCTAATTAGGCAAGGTGTGACAGTGTACTCGTTTTCAGGTATTAACACCTCTTGTAATTAATGTGCTTACTCCATAAATGGAATTGGAAGCAACTTACAGACTTAATACTGGTGTTTTGATTTCCACTAGACAGCTATTACCCTGCAAGAGGTTTGACCAAGCACTGAAATGTCCTGCTACCTCTTGATCCCTG
This sequence comes from Brachypteracias leptosomus, assembly GCA_013401335.1. Taxonomy (NCBI): domain Eukaryota; kingdom Metazoa; phylum Chordata; class Aves; order Coraciiformes; family Brachypteraciidae; genus Brachypteracias; species Brachypteracias leptosomus. The sequence goes on from VYZX01034428.1 coordinate 50,141, forward strand.
TGTACTAGTAAGCATGTAACTCTTTTCCACCAGTTGAAGGAATAAATGGCAAACCTACCTCACTGACATCCTTGATGTTCATGGTTTTCTTGGTTTGTGCAACGTAGCCCACAATGCCTATGTCCAACGGATAGACGATCTCACAGTCTGGGGAGACGAGACATTCTTCCAGGGTGCTTCCCTCTTGGATGTTGAAAAGCCTTGTTGCCAGTTCAGGCGTGCCATTTCTCTGCCTGTACATGAAAAGACTACAACGGTCAGCATGAATAAGGGACCTGATTCTTCTCAAGGTCTTGAAAACAACTTTCTCCATATTGATACTTTCTTGCATGTCTTGGATCAACTCAAAAAGGATGTCACTCTCATTGCTATCCGAGGACTCTGTTCTTAGTTTCTTATCAAAGTATTGCTTGGCAAAAGCAGGGTTGTCATCAAGAAACTTTTCCACGTCATCTTCGCTAATGTTCATTGTGAATGTCCTGGATCCTGTGGTAGGTAGTAGTCCAAAGATGTAGTCTATGCAAACAGCACTCTAATTTCTGATGTAGTTCTTAAATTTTTGTAATAGAAGCTATTGCTTCTAGAATGACCAAGGTTCAGGTAACACTGCAAAGAGAGCTTGTCATCAAGAAGAGGTATTCCTTTATAGTGCTGAAGGTGAGTCTGTGGGAGGACAGATCTTCTCAACCAAACAGATTAGATGACCTCCACAAGGGCTTTGGGTCAACTTTCTTCTTCTTAATCTAAATGCAAACAAAAACTGAATGCTCACAATATCTGAAAACACTCTCCTTTCTCATGATAAGCAGAACACTTACTGAAACAATTATATTGAGGCAGCAGCAACAGGGAGGACCTGCATCTCCTAACATTGAAATAAGCTCTTTAAAGTCTAATTAAATATATACTGCTTGGGCCTAATCCTTGGCTAACAAGGTGAGCATCTTATTATTTCTGCTCCACTAGCTCCCTTCAGCAATAGAAAGTGCACCCTTCACAAAAGAGCACAATGGGCAGAACAAAAAATAATGATGCAATGAGTAATGATGTTCTTTCAGAGCTCCCTATACTATTGCATGATTTTTTATCTGTTTCTGTAAGACCTGTTCCCAAACAGAAACACCAAGCCTGAATGCTTTAGTCCAAGATTTGAACTGAGTTTTCCAGATCTGTGGCCTTTTCTTCTTGCTAGTAAGAATAAGGAGAGGAAAACATGACTCTTGGTGGCATCCCTTTAGGAAGGAATCTGGAGAACTTCAGGTTTGGGTGGCTGGATTTAAACAGTCTGAAGAATCATGGAAAGCCTTACAGAGAAAAGAACCCAACAACAACAAAACACCAAAAAAAACCCCCACAAAAAGCCACAACACCCAGGCAAGTAGAAAAAATTCCATCATCACTATCAGTAGAGAAAGGGTGGGAATTAATGGCTGTGAGGAACAGAAGTTTTTTTCACATCAGTGAAACCACCATGCTGTGAAAACAGTAGTTGAAAGTTAGCATCATACTTGGAGGTAAGATGCCACTAAGGCCACTACTCTTCAAGGGAATTAAACAATACAATTAGGAATTTCAGCTGTGGGCAACAGGGATAAGTCCCATCCACAGCATGGCTGAAAGGTAACCAAGGTTTATCAGCTAAAGGAGTAAAGGTCCAGGCTGACCACCCCTGTGAGCATTGGCACTAGTGTCAGGAGTGGTGCAAACCAGCCCAAGCATGAATGTGGTGAATGTGGGTACCTGGAAGGAGGGTGACAAGAGAAGGAGCTATGATGTTAGTGTTAGAAATGCTTATGCAGGTGTGTCTGGAGCTCAGGAGGGGTAGGGAGGGAGAGCCTTGGCTCCCATCAGCAGAGAGGACAGAATAGATAGCTGCTAATTTAGCCGTGTCCACTCCTGAAACAGGAGGTGAACACCCTTACACAAAGGCATGGCCGTATAGGGGAAGGGAGTTAAGAGAAAAATCCTTTCAGAAGATTGCAGGTAAAACAGTGGAAACCAAGACAAAGATCTACAAATTTATTATTTATAATTCCATTTTCTCATATTCCGTTTTTTAGTTCCCTGGATCACTGGAGATGCAGAAGGAAAGTTGCTGAGTCAACTGGTTGAATATCTTAGATGTCTTTATGCTAGCATGGCAGACGCTTGCTCCAGTAATTCTTGTAGTCAATATATTAAAAAAGAATTATTGCCCAAGAGACTTGGAGGAGGTGATGTGTGCCAGAGTTACATACACTGCCTGTCCATATTCTAATGGAGGAACAAGGACTAACAGGTCCCAGATGGGTGGATGAAGACTTTTTGTGAGCAACAAACAGGACTGCTCCAAGCACAGGACGTGGTGGCAGTGGGGAATTTTAATTGCCTGACATCTGTAGAGATGGCAACACTTCAGGTTGCTGGCTGTTCAGCAACGTCTTGCACGTTGCAGCAGTTTTCTGGATACAAGGGGTGGAAGAAAGAGTAAGAGGAAATTTTCTTTGGCTTTGACTGAAGACAAGAGAAAGAACTAGCTGAGAACTTGAAGGTGGGAGACAGTTCAGGTTAGTGAGATCATGAAACAAGACTTTTGAAGTGGAAACAACAGGCCATTTCGTAAATTATGTGTTCTTGTTAATCTTAACCCAGAGTAAACCAGACAGGAAGTATGTAAGCATGGTGAAATTATTGAAGATGAGTACAAAAATACCATGAAAGAATAAAAATGGAAAGTCAGAAAGGTCAAGATAAAAACATAGATTAAATTAAGAACATGAAGGGCAATGAGCACTTTTTGCTATCATATTTGGAGGAGTTAGAATATCAAGGAAAATATTGAAGGACTGGAGTGTGTAGAGGGTTCTGTGAAGTAGCTCTAAGATGTTAATGGCTTATTCTGACAATTAACAGAGGTTAATTGTTAATTAACAATTAACAGAGTTCAGTTTTGAGGTTCCGAAATGCTGGGAAAAGGTAGATGAAATGATTCTTTCAACAAACAGGAAAAAGAAAGAACTGGAGAATTCTACAATAGACCACTTTAAATCTAGCTCCTAAGAAAACACAGGGACAAATGTGTTTCTGTAAATAACTAGAGAAGGTAAGTAATAGCCAACATGATTTTGTCAAGAGCAAACTGTCATACCAGCATAATTTTCTCTATGCCAGACTAAGAAGTCTGTGGACAGAAGGAAATTATTGACTGTCACAGCTCTTGATTCATGAGTAAATGACACACAAGATAATCCATCTTTTAAGATGAGGGTTTAGATTAAATAGTTAAAACGTTGTGGCAAATCTGTTTGGAAGACGAAGAGTTGTTGTTAGTGGCTCACTAATGAAATTTAAGAACTTGAGCAGCATTCTCCACAGAGGATGTCTTAGATGTACAACATCTCAATATTTCCACTGATGGGTGGAAAAACGCATTTAATATGCCAGTGTATGAGCCATGGTCAAGTGTCTGTAAATGTGTTTGAGCACTATCTTAAAAATAAATTGCAGACAGGTATGTGTAGGAGAAGAGGACTAGAACTTACCAAGGGTGCATGGAAAGTCCTGCTTGTGTGGAGAACAGTCACCTGGTGAATTCATGGGGATGAGTCACTACTGGGGCTTATCACAGGCTGAACATGCATCAGCGTTACCAGGCAGAAGGAGGTGTGCATCCATTAGAACGGACCTTCTATTGTATAAGATTGTGCCAAGTTGTAGTAAACAGATGTGCCATCTGGAAGGCAGTAGGAAAATGTGACCTCTGGGGAAAAAATGAGGTTTGTCATGTCTTTTTCGAGCCATCTCTTTTCTAAAACAAACAATCCCCAATTGTATAAAAGGCTCCTGCTAGGAAAAAGGGAACAGTCTGTTCTCCATAGTCATGCAGGACAGGAGATTTCAGTTCTGCACTGGAAGGCTTCTATAATAGTGGGAAGAGATGGCTCTTACCTTGTCTTAGATACCACTAGAAACAGAGATGCCATCCTTTTTCCCACTGAACACCTCTTGTCAGGAGTGATGCACATGTAATGACACCAGACTACTGGGAGTGGTATGGACAAACAACTTCTTACAGCTGGAAGGAAACACATTTTTCTGTGAGTCCAGTCTCTCACAGTCCACAACCTCTCAGGCTAGTTATATGTGAGGAAACTATTGCTCAAACACCAGAAAAAGCTTCATTTGCAACAGTGTAAACCTGACAGATGGGAGTAATTTTACTGACGATTAATGCATGATCAAAGCTGGAGGCATCTTTCTGACTTCCAAGTTATCAACCTGGGTCCTTCCAATGTGCCTTGTTTCAAATCACAATGATGGGGAGGAAAAAGGACTGGGTAAAACAAAAACAATTTAAAAACGTGCCAGTGGACTAGTGCATTTAGGATTCTGGTATCCCAAAGGAATCAAGTCTCCTGTTACCTGGGCTTTAAAGAAGATCTGCAGTGAAATGTAGCTCCTCTTACAGACTAGTATACTGTGACCTGGCAGTTTTTCTGATATAGTAGACTCCTTGTGCCAGGTCACGTTTGTGGAAGGAGAGATCTCCTGGGAGCTCATAGCCACTTTCCTGAATTATTTCCATGCCCAGAAATCTGGCATATCGACGAAATGGATATCACAGAAGAGAGCTGTACAGTCAGGGGATGTGCTCAGGATGCCCTAAGTCTGAACAGAAGGTCCTTTGGGCTTGATAACATATGGTGCTTTCCAGGCTGTATGGCTTCACTCTTTATGTATAAACTTACATAAACAGGTTTGGTGGCTATACTAAGTGGTATGCAAACTAGGTATAAAACTAGGTGTTTATAAAAATTGCAAATGGTTGAACTATTCATATTGAATCAAAGTTGGCACTCTTTTGGATCCAAACCTCCCAGATGTTTGCACTTTGTTTGGTATGAAACGTTCTATTCAGTTCAAGATAAATGTTTTGTTTTCAAACATTTGTAAGAAAAACAAGCAGTCTCCAACAGTGACACTCCAGGGTCAAAATATGAAAGATACAAGCTCATTTCCTTCCTCTGTACACAAGATTTGAAACTTAAAGAGAAGATTTCCCATTAACACAAGGAAAGAATAAAGGTCCTAAAGTACTGAAGTTTATAGCTGCAGAAGTGGAGAAACCGTGGTGATGGTTAAGCCAAGCCAGGGCTGTGTAACTGCTGGGTAACAACTGAAACTGTGTAGGAATGGTGGGTAGAAATCTGTATCATCTGTGCAGAGGGAGCCAGTAGTGCCAGAACAAATCCCTCAGAGAAGGGTGGTGGGCTGACGTTCCCAGAATTTAAAGCATGGTGCAAAGGCTGCAGGTGTTCCCTAGGCCTTCAGGGAAACTTAGGTAGCACCATGAAAGCCATTGCTGGCATATCAATGATAACTGAGGTGGATATAGTCTAAGCCTGCAACAAGATAATGCTGTTTGCTTGGACTTAGGCAGACAATGGAGGATTTTGGAGGAGGATGAGGCTGCTATTTTAGGAAACTTGCACTAGGCTGTCACACAGTATGATAATATCTGAGCACGTGTGGTTCCACACATTTGGTTTTAATAGCTTTAAAACTGAATTGCAGAGTTGGCATAAGACCTCTGCCTTGTTGAGTGTTGGTGGATATCCTTTAAATAATGTTTCAAGAAACCTCAAATGCTTAAGCTGCCCTGAGTGCTTGGCTGGTGGCCGGGAAAATGAACTGGAGTCTCTGGGAATAAAATTCCTCCCCTCTCAACAACCCATATCATGGACTCTTCCCAGTTCTAGGATGGACATTACTAAAAACTCTAACATTAAGTAAAATAATCCAGCTAGAGTGATGCAAAAGGTACTGCCCAATAGAAGCAGTACTGTTAGAGACACTTATGGGAATGTGTCCAAATCAAATGGTGCAAAAGCAGAAAGGGTGATGGCAAGCATTGGTGATGTTAGGTCTGAAGATGCTTTTGTCCCTTCTTCATGGGAACGATGTTTTCCTCCCAACCAAGAAGCTGTGCAGAGGGGAGCTGCTACTGACTAATTTGATTAGACATTATCCTTACAGGATGTTGTATTGGCAGCTACACTCAAACCTTTCTAGTCCACTCATCCTTTGGCATAACGAGATTGGAGCTTATCTGATTTACTAAGTAATATTCTTATGCCACCTGCTTGTACCCAAGAACAAGCTTTCCTGCCTGGAGCCATGGAAGCCCAGAGAGGATCAGAGCTATGTCCCTTACTCCTACTCGGCCAGGGACTTCTTCTGATCCCAAAGTCTGGCCTGCTTCTCCAGCATACAGAGATTGCCACTTGTTGTATGGAGGGCTAGTGTGCAAAACCTCAGGGCTCTTGTTCAGCATCCTCCCTTGGCCTTTCCTTCACTTCTGTGGCTGGCCAGGAAACTTTAGATGGCACTACAGCATGACCCTGACATCTGGGCTCTCTTCCCAATGCCAGGCACTGCCAGGACCTCATACTTGCATGTAGTCCCAGCTAGTGGAGCCACCAGTGGGAGGAAAATTGTTACAGACTCCCTGCAGGCACATGTGGGCAAGGTGGTGGGAGCTGGATGAGAGGCGGAGGGCACCTGAACAAGTCTGGGGATAGTACCAAACTGGGGGAGCAAAGGGCAGGGCTACCCTTCAGAGAGACCTCAAGAGGTGAAGAAACAGGTACCAGGAAACTCCTGCAGCCCAGCCTGGGCAAGCACTGTGCCCTACCCCTGGCTGGCAGGAGCCTGACAGAGGTGCAGGATGGCAGCAAAAGGAGCATGTGTCAGCTGGGGAGTGTGCATGAGCCAGAGCCTGAGCTGCACACTTGTTTTAATGTAATTTGTCTATCAAACAGAAATACAGCAATGGAACATGGGAACATGGCTTATTAACAATCCTAGGTCTGCAGTAAATGAAGTTTGAGCAGTAGCTGTTTTTTCTAGAGCTCTATTTTCTTTCTGGAGCTCTATTTTCTTGGTGGCTAGACAGGTAGTATCTGAATTGCAGCAGGATTGTTAAATTTTTGTAGTGAAGTATAAATTTCAAGGACTACTGTGGTCAAGGGAAAGTGTGCTGCTAGCAGTCCAATTGTAAGGGGAGAACAATGAGTTTAAGAATCAAAATTAGTACCTGGACACCCCTCAGGAAATTTTGTTCACATTTGGGCCAGATTGTTGGCTTCATCTTTTCACGAACAGGGAATATCAACCCTTCCCTTATTAATTCTTTTGGTGAATTGCTTTAAAATTAGCATACTAATCTAAGTATTGTATTGGTGAATTGCAGGAACAGTCAGAGAATTTAATCTGAATGGTTCTCATAGAAAGGAGATGGTGCTATGGACACACACATAAATACTAAGTTTTGCTTTAGATAGTAGTGTATTCTGAGTAAGCCACAATCAATAGGCATGCTGGATTAGCTTGCTGAAATGCTTTTAAGATCCATAAATTGATAAGACACAGAAAGTACCTCTTCAGGTTAATGTAAGGCTAGGTATCCGTTAATTGTTTTATTTTATTTTATTTCTGAAAAATACTCTGACCTCTCCCTTTTTTTGCGGCCTGCAAACTTTTAAAATAATAAATACCAGTGTTTTTCTTTCTTTTTTTTGTTTCCTTTTCTTTTTCTTTTCCTTTTATTTTTCTTTTTCTTTTAATAATTGTTTAGTGTTTAGAGGAGGTATAAAAGCATCTGCTATACGGGAGGTACTTCACTCAAAGGAATGGTAATTTGTAAGAGGCTGGACTCTGCACTGCCCAGTGCTCCAGGATGAGTCCTGGATTTCTGAAAGTGGCAGCCTTTCCCTCTCACTCTAGCATATAAATCAGCATGGGATTTGGCAAGTCTAACTCTTGTTTTTTTCATAGAATCATAG
>VYZX01034439.1:0-26292 GCA_013401335.1 Brachypteracias leptosomus
TTCCCTGGAGATTTTCAAAACCCTCTGGGATATGATCCTGTGCAACCTGATCTAGGCAAATCTGATTTAGCAGGGGGGCTTGGACTAGATGGTTCTGCCTGTGATCTTCCAATAATTGTGTGTATGAGATTTATTTTTTCCTAACTCAGCCAGCAGCTAATACAGGGAATGAAAATTCTAGAAGCTCTCATAGACTCTATGGCCCAGTTAAGAAACACTGTGAAGTGAATATTACATCTATGAATGCTAGTTTTGTGGGGGATTTATTTCAAATAGTAAATTGTATTCCTTAGCAATAATTATTGTTTAGAAAATACAACAAATATTAAGCTTTACTGTTTACAGGAGGACTTTCCCCAGGAGCAGTTCATTTATGCCATCTGCAGCATTTGTCTATGTGTCACCAAAATATACCATTGGTTTAGTACAGTATTTCTGTTCTTCTTTGCTAGTAGTTAGAATTAAAATCTCAAAGAGATACAAATCAGAGTTCAGGGTCTTCTTGTTCATTTCATTTATTAATGGACAGCTGTCCAAATTAAGACTAATCACTTATAAGCACTTTTAATACATCTTAGTTCTGGCATTAAGTGTTAGTTTGTGACAACAAAGGAAGACATGAATAATATAGCACATTCATTTAGGGACCATATGCACTATTAAAATAATAAAAAATTTCAGAAAAGGAATCACAACATTCCTTCAAACTTCCCATAGGTGAATATAGAGTTTATTTTAAAATGCTAGCAAGTCTGATTAGTTCTATGCAGCTTTTATAACTAATATTTTATGTGACTAATAATTAAACTTAGTTCCCAAATATACTGAACAGAAACAAAACAAGCAGAAAAAATACCAAATTGTATTATACCTGCTAGAGCAGTTCATGTTGCAGTCACATAAAAAAAACCCCAAACCAAAACCAGAAACAATGAAGCAAGCAAGCAAATGAAAAAAACAAACAGTGTGAAATGAGAAAAATACATGAGTGCAAACGAAAGACACAAACAGCAATAGAAAAACACTCCCAGTTTTCTATAGTTGTTTTGAGGACCTGCAGGAGACTGCCTGGGTACCCAGGCAGTGTTCATACAGGGGAAGCTGAGGTTTCTGTATCATTTCTGTCCATCACTGAGTGATCACACCTGGCAATTTTGGATTGTTCTGAAAAAATACTGGAAGGACTTGGAAACTTTTTGAAGCCAACCAGCTTTTGGGTTTTATGGTGTTTTTTGTTTGGTTGGTTGTTTTTTTTGGAGGGGAATTAATGATTGTGGAATTTTTTGAAAATAAATTTAGATGGTTTTGATTATGTTAATTGAATCAAGGCATTGGACATCTCAGCTCTGCCTAGATTATATTTAAGGTGTCCAGATCATTTCCTCTTTAAATTAATATTAGAATCATAGAATCATAGAATTGCTAAGGCTGGAAAAGACCTTTAAGCTCATCGAGTCCAACCTCAAACTAACCTCACTACCCTGACTCTAACAACCCACTGCTAAACCATGTCCCCAAGCACCTCATCCAGATGATTTTTAAACATGTTCAGGGATGGTGACTCAACCACCTCCCTGGGGAGCCCATTTCAGTGTTTAACAACCCTTTCAGTAAAGAAGTTTTTCCTGATATCCAACCTAAACCTCCCCTAGTGTAACTTGAGGCCATTTCCCCTTGTCCTGTCACCTGTCACCAGTGAGAAGAGACCAGTACTGCTCTTGCTACAACCACCTCTCAGGTATTTGTAGAACACAATAAGGTCTCCCCTCAGCCGCCTCTTCCCCAGACTAAACAGCCCCAGCTCCTTCAGTCAGTCCTCATAGGGCACTGGAACAAGCTATGCTGTACACTGATTAGTAGTAAAGAACTTATTTGCATGTTATAAAATGGCTACTCCTGTAAACACAGAGAAGAATCTGTAATGTCTTAAATACTACTCAGTAATAATACTAAACAATTAATGATTTATGACTGCCACAAGATTTGCATATGTGGATCTCACATGCAGATTTCAATAACCATTCAGAGCTTCAGATGTGCCTTGAAAAACAACTTTATGATGAGAACTGAAATTAATTTGGACCGTGATAATTAGGAAAGTCCTTATAAATACTGACAGTACAGCTATTGTACTTCCTCTGCACTATACATTACATATGGAAATTACTTAAAGAAAATGCTTTCTGGAATAAGCTGTGATTTTATTTATCATTTAAAAGCAATAGCCAATACTTAATAAGGAATTGCAATATTATGTCTCAGTCCGGAATTAGCCTTTGTTAACTTTTGCAGAGTCAAGAACTACTGGTGGTGCTAACTTCCAATCTCCTGTGCTCCTTTGGAACCCATCCTTATCTGATATTGATAAGTGAAACTGCTGAATTTCTAGTACTGTGTCACTTTACATCAGCCACAGATCTGATAGCAGTTCCAGCATGGATAACTATGTGCATTTGGAAGGAGACAACTCTTTGCTCTCTTATCTCTGTTCACCCACAGTGGCAAGCCCAGTATGATCTTGCATACTTTTAAACTGTGAAATTTTGTAGTTCCCATCTTCTGTAGCATCCACAATGAACCGTAACTGACTTGTCTTATTCCCTTTGAGTTCAAAAGCAAGAAAGAGCAGTAACTTCCATGCGACCACATAGAGTTTCACAGCAGACTGACACACAACTCCAGCAGGGAAGTGATGAAGAGATATTTTCATCAGAAGAGTAGGGCCTGATAAGGTCATCAGCTATCTTGGTGAGTTTTACAAAAGAACTTCTAGCGGAATTGAGCACTGATCATGGAAGTCTTCCTACAACCTATGAGATTTTTTTGTACAATTTTATATGATCTATTGCTGTATTTTAGGCTTTGTTTTCACAGTGATCTTTGCAAATATTTTCCCTTAATCTAACAAATAAAAGGAATTGCAACATGATAACTGGATACTGCCAAGGTTGAGAAAGATCATGGAGATTCAAAAGAGAAAAAATCTTGGGTGTCATGTCAAACAAAGTTGCGACTTGAATTTACTGTTAAAATGAAATGCAAGTACAGTTGTCTCACATTAGAAATCTGTGATTTATGACAAAATCTAGACTTTTCATGGAAGTTTTTTATGCAGTTTTTTTGCATGAATTTGCTTCTACCATAATGTTTCTGAATAATTCTTCAGAATCAAAAAAAAAAAGAAAAAAGGAAAACTCTAGGAGTTTTATTTTCCTGTGTCTAAAGCCCATTTAAACTCATTAATATCCCATAATTATCTTTTTAATATTAATTTGGTTTGGAATATTACCAGACACATATATACCAACACATATCTATATAAATACAATAATAGTACATATTTTCTAAATATTTAATATATCCAGTGATAAAAATCCCTACATACTTAAGCATGTAAACAATATTCTTTCTTTTGCTTTTTTGTGCACAGAATTTGGAATTCCTCTAAGTTAACATGATTCATTCAGAACACATAAATGTTTAACTGAGGTACTTAAATCATGCTTAAATTTCTCAGGCATACTAGTTTTGAGAGAAGTCATGTATTTTGACTGCCAAAAGTCTTCCAGCCCACAAAGTATCTCCTAATACTGAAATGCATTTATACTAGAAATAAATAATTATGAAGGTGATTTTATACAGTTTTAGAAGAATAAGAGGGTTTAAACTTTTGTGTCTGAAAAATTAATTGATGTCCAGCACTTGTGACTTCCTTACATATTGCAATCCAACCTGTAGCATTGCAGAGAGATGGGGCATCTCAGCCATTTGTTGCTACTTTGTGACTACATTTACATGGTACCATGATCCAGAGCACAGAGATTCCTGACCTAACCACACTGGGCTGGAGCATGTGTGTAGTGCAGTGCTAATAAGTGCTGACTTAGCTTCCTAAAGAGTCAGAGCTGTGAAAACAAGCCACTGCCTGATGTGACACAGATTGCCTGTCATCTGGTTTGCACTTAGCAGAGTTATCTCAAGAATCTCTGCACCATGCTACACTGTACGCTGAAACAAAACATTATCCTATAACACCATAGTATGTGAGCTCTGTGATATGTGCTGAGTTATTATCCCTTACAGAGTCCCTACTCCCTCTTCATCCCTTTAAAACTAACATCTCTTCTGCTACTGTGAAAATCCCTGTGGAGATAGCACAAGAAAAAATCGTCTCAGATACACTCCGTTGATTGCATTGTTGGATTGCATAAGACCAATTGCATGCTTAATATTATATCAGCTTTTCTTCCATTTTGTCTTACACCATTTGTCTTCCATTGTGTTTAACAATGCAAAAAGACTCAATCTAAATTACCATAATCAGTTTCAGAGTTGTATTGCTCTTACACTGAACATACGGGTTTATTAGAATAAAATAAATTTCTGATTCTTTCTATTCACTGTAGACAACCAGTAGGATTCATGTGACAAAACATAAGCATCTATAATGTAGATTTATGCTCCCAAAAAAACTGTCTAGTTTTTCTTTATAGCTGATAGGGAGAAACAGGCTCTCCTGAGGAGCAATCTATCTTAGCCTAAAATAGACATCTAAAATAAGTCAGATGAACTGCATTTTAAGAGTACCTCTTTATCTCCACTGACTAAAAGCTCCACAGCAGATATCCATATTGCAGATGCCTAGTCAGAAGAGACTAATCACATCCTTTCTGTCTGCAACTATCCCATGTCTTTTCATGCCAGTCTTCCTTTTTCAAAGGACTGCGCTTTTCCTCACTGTGGCGATATGACCCAGTAAAGAAACAGGCATGACAACCACAACAAAAACAATTTATAGCAAATCTCAGTGGTTAAAGCTTAGGAAAATGCTCTAAGCAGATATTTGTAATTCCTGTTTTAATACTGCAGTCTTCACAATGGATTGGGCACTGTTTGTACTCTTTAAGCACTACACAGATGTCAGTGAAGGAACTGAGGTCAATATCAGACCCACAAATTCCACTACTATTTCTACTTCCACTGTAACTACAGGCGGGTTATAATGTTAGATTCCTGGAAAAAAAAAGTATCTTTATTGATGTCCTTAGCTTACAGACAGCACAGTTTTCTCTCTTAGTATTCAAAGGCAGAGAAACATCCTTTTCTACTTTAATAAGCAGAAGTAAGTGTTAATATTTTTTACATTCATTCTAATAGAAATAATGAACTTCACTACATGAACAGATTTGCAAGTGTTTTTAAGAAAATTGTACTCATAGGTATCCCTCATTATATAGGCAGAGTTTGGAAAAAAACAACACTAAGCAAATAATGAACTTTTAGTAAAGGCCTGAAAACGTTATATTCTCTCTCTTTTTTTTAATAAGTATGATATTAAATTTTTCTAACAGATATTTCAATTCATTCAATATTTATGAACAATTCATTTCCTAAACACTTAACCTAAATCTATATATTGCCTACAATAAGTACCTGAATTTCAATACAAAGTGTATATTTGAAGTGGAAGGACTTTTCCTATATAGTCAGTGTTACGATTTCTTTAAAGTAATGTCCATAAAACCTTAGGAATGTATCTGATGCTCCAAATGACTGAAAAAATAGATCCATCAGAAACAACAATCTCTTTAAGTAATTAATGTATTTTTATTTTCTGAGTTTTATAAGGACAAAAGTAACAGAACAACATACAAAGGAGATTATTTCCAAAAACATAACACCTGTGTTTGCGTATGTGTAAGATATAGTCCAATAAATCCCCATGAGAAATCATTGTACCTAGAACTTTCAAAGAGATGGAAAGAAAGAAAACAAGATATAGATCCTTCTGACATTTTCAAAGCATGGTTGCCTCATGTTTGGAATGGTAAACAATTAGATGTATGATTTGTGTTGTAATGTTTTTGAAGTAAAGCTTTTGAATCCAGGTGCCAAAGATACTGCATTGACCTATGTCATGTCTAATACTGATTAAAGGTTGTACAAAATAGACTTTGAATCTAGCAGCAAGATACCTATTGACATTTTCTAATACGGATGGCAGTCCTGCCAGCTCTGGCTGTTATATCTCACAAACTGATGAAAGGTCAGTGCCAGCGGGTGTTTCACCTTCATAAGCAGTGGCACAAGTGATTCAGCAGTTGACACTTTGGTATGACTCAGCCCTGAACCAGACCCCAACACACTCTTAAATTGAACCCCTCTGTGTGAAGCAACTTTTATAGATGTAAAGCTTATATAGTTATTATAGTCAGCTTAAAATCACATGGCATTTTCCACAAATAGAATGGAGAAACCATAGAACAGCATGTGCATGCTCTGTTCTAGAGGAATACCCAGGACAGCAAAATGTATTCCTTTATAGCTGCCACAGCAACTCTTTTTACCTGTATGCTAATTCTAAAGAGCTCATATGCTTACTGGCTTGTCACAAAGTTCTTTTTATATTAGGTGTTATTTTGACAAGAGTAGAACACAAGAAGTAAACAATGCTTACCCATGGACATGAGAAGACAGACATTGTGATTATTCCATAGGAGAATCTTCTTATCACCTTTGCTCATACACAATGAGGAATATGAAATACTAATTCAGAGCTACTTCATAAGTCCCTCGTTGGCATTATGATAATTGTTCACACAGGTTCACTTCTGACGATAATGATTCTCTTGGACTACCCATGAAGATTTACTACAGTAAAATACAACTTTAAAAGGGGAGTGGTTTTCATACCTTCTAACTTTGAAAACTCTTTGTTTATAGGATTAAAATTGATTGGATTTGGTCTCAGTCTCCATATGACCCTATGTTTCTGGATGCAAGAAAAGTTAATGTGGAATTTTTTAACTTAGGAGACAGTGAAAGAAATATTTAGTGATTTTTAGCACAATAGATTCACTTGGCCATACTTATAGTACCAAGAGAAGAATTTCACACATAAAATAGACTCATTATTTATGAATAAAGACTGCAGAACCTTTTCTGTTATTCAAGTTCACTGCTGATTGTTGTTGAAGTTTTTTCAAGGTCTACGTTTCAGATTATTATTTGAACTTTCCAGTAATTTCTACTTTGTAAACTGTAGGTAAATTTGTTCTATCCTCTGTAATGTCTTTGAGTATGTATTTTTGTATATTTGTATAATACATTTGCATTTAGCCTAGTGGGAATCTAGCCTTAATTAAGGCCTCTAGGTTCTAATGTAATACAGCAATACCTTTAGGATAAACAAAATTCTAAACCAAACACTGAAATTTTAATACAAACATAATTTTCGGGGAAGTGGTAGAATCTGTTTTTCACTTCTCCCCTATTAAATCCCATTTGAAAACATCTTCCTAACCCAGTAGAATACCTCTCCTTCCCTCTGTATCCTCAAGCAGCTATGGGAGTAAAAGGATACCACACAATGTTACAATGCTGTACAAATTGGTGGATCACATGTTTTTTCCTGTTTGTACTCCTATATCACTAATTTGCTCCAATAATTGTCAACAAAATTATGACATAAAAATAAAGTATAAACAGATATGGTGGCACAATCATTTCTTTTATGCATTTACTCCTTGTGTGTACTCTTCTCAACCTTATTTTTTTGCTTTTGTGGGAAGAGTAAATCTGTATTTGACCTCAGACCTTTCTGAAAATTGAGCTGACCTGGAATCATAGGTAGGTAAAGCACAGTAATAATAGAAGTTGAAAATCAATACACTGCTTTACAGGGTCATGCTGAAGTCATTTTGTTTTCAATGATAAAATGATACTTGGATTTTGTTAGATTTCTTTCCCTTGCCAATTAACTTCATAGCATCCTTGTGTCACACCAGAAAATGTTCTTGACAGTGACTTTGTTTCATCCCAACTTTTAAAATATGTGGCAACCTAACAGTTATCAAATAATAACTTTCTAATGCCAAAATATTCTGCATAAGAAAGTAATTGTTTAGTATTTAAACCATATGAAATCTCTTCCACTTATACCACACTAAAAGAATTAGAAGAATATTGTATGTAATATAATACATACTGTTTACTTCTTAAGCCTTTTGCTGATTTCTGCCTGTGAATCTCTTGGAATGGCTTGCTGAAGAGAAAATTTGAAAAATAAAACATATTCTCAGACAAAACCACAGTAAGTTGAAAATGTCCCAGAAATAGGGAATGCTATCCTCACTGTGTGCCGTGCCCGAGTAAAGAAGGCAAGGTGAGGAGAGTAGTAATGTAGTCTAACTCTTAAATATCTTATCATGCAAGATCCTATCAAACACCTTCATGGACACACTGCAATTTTCTAGCATTATACCAACTTTTAGGATTCACAGTTAGTCAGTCTGCATAGCTGCTGGACTTTACAACTACTTCCAATCTCCTTATTTTCACTGTTACAGGCAAAAATTCTGAAGTGACTTGTGGCCGGTAAAGACATTTTTCCTGTTACAATGGCCCAGAAGAATTGAAATATTTTTTCTGTTTCACATACTACAATTCTCCCCTTATTTTTGTTCCTTTTTAAATATGTGAAGTTCATAGTGAGTTAATTTTCCCAATATATATACTTCCCATATATAGGAATAAATTTATGTTTACTAGAGTTATGAGTGCAAGTCTAGATTAAGCACTTCTTTCAGCTTTCTGTCAATAGTGAAGGTTTTTCATAAATCCTGCCCTGGATTGTTTAATTTTCAACAATAAGGTTATTTTTATGATTAAGTATATTTTTCCTATACTCCTAGCAAATGATAGCATTTTATTCTGTCTTACTGTTTCTTTGTGATTTTAAGTAAATACACAACATAAAAACTAGTCTGGAAACAATACTCTGTAATGCCACCTTTTAGACTCTGTTTCTACTGTGGGAGATTTTATCTCATACTTCTTTTTTTATTGATGTCTAACATTATTTTTCTCATTTTTTTTTCTCTCTAAAGATGGAAGTTAAGAATTACATTAAAGCCACATTATATCATGCCATTGGTAAAATTAGTTCTATGAATAAAATGGCTTCTACTGAATAAGGTACAAAATCTGGTTATTATAATGATTAATTAATAAAGACATTGACCAGTATCTGTAACTTTTATAAGTTACCTCTGTTATAAACTGAATCTTCAGCTTAGTGTTACATAGATTTCTATTTCATACAACAGAAATAAGTAAATACATTATTCTGACATTTAAATTGTCAAACAAAAATTGACTTTATTGTCTATGGTTTGAAAATATAGCTTAATACATCATGTATTTATTTGCTTTCATAGAACTGGTTTATTGAACCAAGATCTCATAAGCCATTTGATAAGTATCACACTGATTATAAAGATTTCTATTGTTCTGTAACTTATGATCAATATGAATTTCAAATGTCAAGTCTATGAACTTGGAGAGTCAGTCAGTTATAAAAACCATTATCCCCCATCTTCTAACCTGGATGGGGGAAGAAAATGCAGATTACCTTCTCATCTTGACTTCCAAAGAATTTGCGCTGTACATACACTTGTCCACAATCCTGGAATATTTTATTACATAATTTTTTTTGTCCTTGAATTCCGTTTCATAAAGCCAGCACCTTGTCATTTAGAACTTGTATTCAGCCTCATAAGCGCTCATGTTAATAGTAAATATGCATCTGACATTTTAAAAATTAGATTAATTCATTTTGTGACTCTTACTCAGATCCTATAAAATATGAATTACTTTTTTTTCAGTAGTGTTTATCTCAGGGCATCACGGGACATTAATATTTCTGTCATTACTTCAGAACAAACAGCTATTTTATCTTATTCCAACAGAACTGTTTATTTAGCATAAGATAAAAGATGCTTCATAAGTGTCACTAAAGCGAAAGATGAAAGCTATGAAGTTACATAGGTGACACCACAGGTATAATTTGAGATATATTGTAAATGGTATATGAACAGGAAGCATCTTGGTTTCTCTTGGTTTTCACTGTCAAACCATACCCAAATTTATGGAATAGGCAATTAGTGAAAAAAAGTATAATTTTGTGTTTCAAAAACTATTTTTGATGCGAATGATACACAGTAAACACAGAAGTAACTCTGACATTTGCACAAATTAATTCCTCAAAGCAAACCGGTAGTTTGTCAGCTGACCTTGAGATCATTTACCTGATTTCTCTTCACTTCTGGTGAAAAATTTCTGTAAATATGGTTATGCAAGGAAAAGAGAACTCTTCGATTCTGGACTTATCACTGCCACTTACAAAGAGGTAATGCTTGCATTAATTTGGGCATCTGAATACACAAATAGAAGTCTCAGCTCAACATTTAAACTGTAGGATAAACAATTTGCTTCATATTTTGTTTTCTTGTAGTTGAAATAACACATCACATTTCACTCACATGAATTGCATTGTCCCACCTTCAGCAATTTTATGTTCATGCTCTTAACTCAAAACACATAAAAAGTCCCACTAAAAGCCCAGTTAATGATTCATGTTTTTGAAGTCAAACTTCTGAGCTATCCAACTGTTTTGTCTCAGTAGGAAAACACAAAAGGAATTTCTGGTAAACACATTTCTGAAGAAGTTTCATTTCTGTATCAGAATCACATGAATTATACTTCTTGTTCTACATAAATTTGTCTTGGATAGTGTCATGAAGAAATACTATTTACACAAAATGAAATAACCTTGATATCTTTAAAAGATATAAAGTAGCAAAATAACATTAATACAAAAGAATATTACATCTATAGGTCCAGATCACAAAAGTACTTCAGAATAAGTTTAAGTCTCATTGATCTGAATGCTTAACTACTTAATTTGAGCTAATATCTGATTGATCTCAAGGCTACAGGATGCAATTAAGTTAAATACAAACTTGTTTCTTTTATAACAGTATAATTAAATATCTTCTTTTCTGCTTCTGTACTTTATGAGGAAAGAATTGTTTTGATTTAAATTTTAATGACTTTAACACAGCCCTCTCCCCCACAAAATCTCAGTTATACACATCACTTGAGTATATGTTTCCTCCCCAGTATACATGAAGACGATTTTCCTGATCCCTCGGACATATAAACTTGGCTCCTGACCATGTGGTAAACTCCCTTGAGTCAAGAAGTTTGTTGAATTCAAGCGGGTTTTGCATACATATTTGGATCCATTTGTGTGGGTAATCTTATCAGGACTATGTCCTAAAGATGATGGGGGATGGGGGAGGTGGGCTAGGTGGAGTAGGGAGTAACATTAAGTAGCAGCAACAGTATGGCTATTCTTTATATATATATATATATNGAAAACCATTTTTGATGTCGCTTCTCTGAGGACCTTACTTTGAACAATACGCACAAAACCTATTATGGTATAATGAGACTCAGTTGCAGCCAATAGTCCTAAATACTTATGAGTCCTGTGTTTAACATTAATGCATCTGAGTCATCTCCCTGCTGATGTTAATAAGGGAGGCTATGAGAGAGCTGAAAGGAACCTTATTTTTAAAAAGTGATTTAATAAAGAGCTTGAGGAACTGGGGGAGGTATATCAGACTGACAAAGGGAATCTGTTCCAGACTTAAAACATCATGCAGAGAAGTTTAAATGCCATGAGGCAAGTAAGGGGTGGGAAGACCAGTCATGCAGCTTATTTCACAGAATCACAGAATCACAGAATGTCAGGGATTGGAAGGGACCTCAAAAGATCATCTAGTCCAATCCCCCTGCCGGAGCAGGATCACCTAGATGAGGTTACACAGGAACGCGTCCAGACGGGTTTTGAATATCTCCAGAGAAGGAGACTCCACAACCTCCCTGGGCAGCCTGTTCCAGTGTCCTGTTACCCTCACAATGTAATGTTATTTGTAATGAAGTGGAACAATGGAATGAAACTGGATGACATTGGGGGTGGAGAGGTGGGCAGGCAGGAGTGTGACGGGTATTTGTGGACCCTTAAAAATGAGGACCAAATAACAAAATTAAGGGAAAAGTTAATAATTGTCCTAAGTATAAGTTCAAGTATAGTTGCTGTTTTCTTGCAATGTATGGCACTTTCATAGACCATTTTTTCTTTTACCTAAGATGAATAAATGTGACACAACTGTCAAACAAACAGTCTTCAAAGACTGGTGCTCTTTGTCATTTTGACACTCTTTCTCTCTGAGATAAAGATATCAGAAAAGTTTAACTTTACACCAAATTTTACTCTTACTAGGAAATGAAAACAAATGCTTATTGAGTACAGATCTTTCTTTGGATATCAGAGCCATAAGTTGAATAGAGTTTTGTTCATTTAGTATACATTGTTGATCTTGTAAAAGTATTAATCTTCAAAACACAATGTACAAAAGTACAATGTATTGTTGTAAATTACTTCATATCGAGTACTACTTGAATATCTCTTGAACAAATGCTTATTCTTGATTATTGTGTACCTATTCTCTCTTTTAAAGAATTGTTGGTTATATTTTTATCAATGACAGCCACCACCCATTGTTATGAATCAAGCCACACTGACAAAGGTAAACCACAGCCAATTAAAGATGAGCTGGAATTAAATTATTTGGATGTACAACAGACTAACCAATGCTAGCCACATGGATCTTTATTTTGAGCTTCTCATTCACCAATTGTGAAAGGTCTTTTATTTGTCCTCACAAAGTGAAATGATGTAAAAAGACACAACTAAACATTTTAATCACAAAGCCATTTGATATACATGCAAGTTGCAATCTGCTGTGTTGTAATATAGATTGTATCTAGCATAACTTTTTCCCAATATTGTTGTTCACACTGGCAAGTTTTGCCCGTGGATATCATCCATATGGATGTCTATTGGAGTATTTGATTTTCTGCTTTGTTTGGAGAGGAGTAGGTGAGTTTTTCCAGAGGATATGGGATTTATACTTGTGGCCATGCATTAGAAGGCACAGCTGCATATAGTCAGGAAGATTCCTAGATCTAGCCATCAGAAAAGCTCTAAAGATTTAGGTGGAAGAGGCTAGGTAACAGTAGGTTTGGTCATATACTTTGGACTCCAGTTGTCAGTACCTCAGTTTAGAATTCTAAATTCTCTCTATACTCAATGATAAGAAGAGAGTACATCCAAACCTGACTGTGACAACCTCTGCATCTGATTTAAACACCTGAAGTAGACATTCTGACTGATCAATTAATTTCTGTTTCTCAGGTCACTGATTGATAATATACACTATTGCCAGATCTACTGTCCTTTCCCTGATGCTACTTTTGTTGCATTGTTACAAAGATCATTTATATGTACACCTATAAATATATTGTATTGGGTTTTCATGGCAAGATTTCGATAGCAAGAGGGCTACAGGGGTGGCTTCTGTGAGAAGATGGCAGAAGCTTCTGTTGTGTCTGATAGAGCCAGTGCCAGCTGGCTTCAAGAGGGACCTGCTGCTGTCCAAGGCCAAGCCCATCAGCAGCATTGTTAGCACCCTGGGATAATATATTTAAGAAAGGGGGAAAAGACCTGCACAACGCCAGCAGCAGTCAGAAGAGACGAGTGACAATATATGACAGAAACAACTCTGCAGATACTAAGGTCAGTGAAAAAGGGGAGGGACAAGGACGTGCTCCAGGTGCTGGAGCAGAAATTCCCCTGCATCCCATGGTGAAAACCATGGTGAGGCAAGCTGTCTCCCTGAAGCCTATGGAGGTTAATAGTGGAGAGCTATCCACCTGTAGCCAGTAGAGGACGCTATGACAAGAGAAGGTGGATGCCCGAAGAAGACTATGACCCCATGGGAAGCCCACACTGGAGCAGGCTCCTGGCAGGACCTGTGAACCTGTGGAGAGAGGATCTCACACTGGAGAAGGTTTTCTGGCAGGACTTGTGACCCCATGGGGTACTTATGCCAGTGCAGTCTGTTCCTGAAGGACTGCTTCCTATTGAAGGGACACACACTGGAGCAGTTTATGAAGCCCGTGGAAAGGACTTACATAGGAGAAGTTCATGGAGAACTGTTTTCCACGGGAGAGATCCCACGTTGGAGCAGGGGAAGAGTATGAGGACCGGTCCCAAGAGGAGAAAGGAATATCAGAGACAAGATGTGATGAAATGACTTCAATCCCCTCTCCCCATCCCCCTGCACCTCCTAAGGGAGGAGATAGAGAAAATCAGGAGTGAAAATGAACTCATTAGGAAAGGAGGGGTGAGGGGAAGGTGTTTTAAGATTTCATTTTTATTTATCATTATGCTACTTTGATTTTATTGGTAATAAATTAAATTAATTTCCCCAAATTGAGTCTGTTTTGCCTGTGACAGTAATTGGTGAGTGATATCTCTCTCTCCTTATTTTAATCTATGAGTCTTTCATCATATTTTCTCTCCTCTGTCCAGCTGAGGAGGGGGAGTGATAGAGAGGCTTTGGTGGGCACCTGGTGTTCAGTCAGGGTCAGCCCACCGCATACATATATAAACACTTATTTATATTCCTGATGATTAGTTAATTTAAAAATCCGAATTTTAAAAAGTCAAGTGAGGTAACATAAGAGTCTACTCAATTCAACAAGTGGCTTCCAGATACTTCCATAGTCTTCAGGACAGATAGCAAGACATATCTTATCAATTTCATAACATGCAATTTTCTACATGATGGAAAGATACTAGTCAGTATTCTTTTTTAAATTCACTTAACTCAATTGTATTCTGAAAAGTGGAGGAGCACCCAATTTGAGCATTCCCAGCATCAGAAAGTAACAAGAAGAAAGGCAATTAAATTTCCTGGTTTAGTTCATATTTGTTCACAAAGATTTCAGGGATTCTGGAGCATCGCTGGATTTTTACCAAAGAGTAGCAAATGACATTTTTTTATTACCATGTTCTTGTTATGAGACATAGGTCTATCTGGTAAAAATTGTCAAGATGTACTGCTACAGTAATTTATGACATAACTCAGAACATGACATGGTGATAGATGTGGAAGCTATGGTGAAACAAGGCATCCATTCAGCTCGTTTGTCAGAGAATTTATAGGTAGTTTCTTTTGTTTGCGAAGCAAGTAACAGAATAATAAATTGTGAACAGCGAAAGTTATTCCACCTTCCTTGAGCCTTGCTCAATAAAAAGGCATTGTGCATTCCATGGACACTTTCCCACTCCATTTCAAAATAGCACTGTATCAGGCCACATGAGATTATTTAATCCACCATGGCTGCACATTTAACATATATAGCCTTTGTATGATGGAGAAAGTGGCTATTATGTCACTTTACCCCATAATTTTGCTAGCACAGTGAAAAAATTATGTTGATGGGTAGCTCACTGTTTGACGGCAGACTACTGTGGATTTTTTAAAATGCTTAATTTATTCTCTGTGTTATTACCTTCCTGGGGCAGGAACACTTGATTATCATCTGACTCATTTTGGCAACTCACCGAAATGCCTTTTACTCACTAGGGTATAGATCTTAACAGTTTAAAACACTTTTCTTTTAAAAAAAAATTATTATCTGAGTGCTGTACAGCCATGTCCCTCTATAATTAGTGTTTATATTTCTAACAGGCTTGGCTAGTAGCAAATATTGCTCTGATTTTTTTTTTCTTAAAATAATAAACAAGGTTTGTAACATTTTTCTTTCAAGGGAATAAGGGTTGTGAGATCAGATATTACAATTTTGACTCCATTTTTATAAAATGGTCAAAATGCCCAGGCAAAAAATTCATTATAGTTTTTTAAGCTCAAAATCTACTTGAGTTGTTATTTCTTCAAGACTTCATTGTTATAAGTATTAAAAGTAGTGTGAAAAAACTGAAAGTAGCAATGAAGATAGTCAATACAATCTCTAGAAGACTGTTAAGGAGATTTTCACTGAATATATGTAAAAAGTTTCCATAGAGAACATAATAGCTGGCTTTCATATGTCTCATTCAACATTTAGCCATTAATAACATCTGACTGCAGAGAATTAAATGGAAGATATAGACTGCCTGGGAAAAACAATACAGAAAAAAACCCCGCAAAACCAGTTAAATTAGACATTGAATAATAACAGCAAAAGAGGAGATAGAATAGTTTCCTACCTAATGAACTTGGGTAGGAATACAATAAACTACCAATACGAATTCCATTTAGACCAAGTCTTATTAGAACAAAAAAGTGAATGGCATTAAAAACATTATACTATATAGGAGTCAGTTTGAATTTTCAGTCAGTAATAATATATAATGGATTTAAATTTTAATACACAAGAAAATCCCTGTATAATCAAGAAGATTCACTATGACTATGTCAATCTTACTATATTGCTTATGTCAAATTAATTGATTAACTCAACTATGAAGATGAGACATAAAATTGCTAAATGAGTGGGGCATTGTCTATTCTCTAACCTTCCCATTTGGCAAGTATTTTTAAACATTATTTCCATCCAGAACATAATCAAATTCATCTTTGTTAAGGCAGGACTAAGCAAGCCTAGGCAGTGATTAATTAGGAACAGTCCTATCAACTGCCTAGTATCTGTAGTAAGTATATTTATGTTCAGGTTTTTGTTGGTTCTAGGATCTATTGACTCCCACACAGTTGTTAATGCTCAACACTTCCAAAAAGAATACCATTAATGATTCAAATTGCAAAGTCGTTGGCTTGTCTTCTCCTCATTTTTTTAATACCAGTAGTATCCATGCTTTTTTAGAAGCTGTCTGGTGCTTTTGATAGCTTTCACTATTAT
This sequence comes from Brachypteracias leptosomus, assembly GCA_013401335.1. Classification (NCBI taxonomy): domain Eukaryota; kingdom Metazoa; phylum Chordata; class Aves; order Coraciiformes; family Brachypteraciidae; genus Brachypteracias; species Brachypteracias leptosomus. Next base: position 16,618 of record VYZX01034439.1, read on the forward strand.
AGTATACAGAACTGAACAGAAAAGAAACCAGAAAAGTGATCAGAATGTAAGTTTTCCACATTTTTCATATGGTGCATGATTAATTTCTAGAATGATAGAATGTATTGGGTTGGAAGGGACCTCCAAAGGTCATCTAGTCTAACCCCCTTACAATAAGAAAGGACATGTCTAACTAGATCAGGTTGCTCAGAACCCCATCAAGCCTGACCTTGAAGGTCTCCAGAGATGGGGCCTCCACCACCTCTCTGGGCAATCTGTTCTAGTTATCAACCACTCTCATATTAAATAACTTTTTCCTAATGTCTAACCTAAATCCACCCTTTTTTAGCTTAAAACCATTACTCTTTGCTGCAAACCCTTGTGGACAGATCCACCCCCGCCTCTCTATAGGCCCCTTTCAGATATTGGAAGGTCGCTATAAGGTCCTCTTGGAGCCTTCTNTATTGGAAGGTCGCTATAAGGTCCTCTTGGAGCCTTCTCTTCTCCAGGCTGAACAACTTTCTCAGCCTGTCTTCATAGGAGAGGTGTTCCAGCCCTCTGATCATCTTTGTTGCCTTCCTCTGGAACTGCTCCAACAGGACCATGTCCTTGTGTTGGAGGCTCCAGAGCTGAACACAGTACTCCAGGTGGGGTCTCATCACAGTGGAATAGAGCATTAGAATTACCTCCCTTGACCTGCTGACCACGCCTCTTTTGATGCAGCCCAGGATACAGTTGGCCTTTTGGGCTGCAAGCTCACATTCATGTGCAGCTTTTCATCCAAAAGTACCCTCAAGTCCTTCTAGGCAGAGAAGTAATTTTTTGTGACTACCACATGTTTAAAAAAAGAAAAGTATTACACATTCCATTGATATGTTTCTGCTCAGCCCACACTCTTTGAACTGAGGTATACTGTATGAATTTTCTGTGATATTCTATTTTAGAAATTTACATAGGGCACAGCAGGTGGTAAAGGAGGAGTTGAGCATTTTCTCTGTCACATTTCAGAGAGCAATTAGTATTCAGAAGGTAATCAAATTTAACAATCATTTCCTCCTCTAAAACTCAAAAGGTGTGTATATTCTTTGTAGCTCTGCCTTCAGGATGTTACATCTTGTCCTGGTTCAGCCAGGATAGGGTTAATTTTCACCAGGAGTTGCTATTCGATACCATGCTGATGTCATGTCCGGTACTCAAGGCTCGGGCAGAGTAGTCCCGGCTTTGTCTCACCGGGGCTGCCTCGCTCTGTGTCTGTAGCTGTATCCACGCGGTCTGTACCTTTATACCTCTTGTTTTGTACATTGTTATCCCTGTTGCTGTTACTGTTGTTGTGATTGTTGCTTTTGCATCGTTGTATTAAATTCTCCTTATCTCAACCCGCAGGGTTTGTATTTTGCTACCTCTCCCATTCCCGTCCGGGGGGTGGGGGGAGCAGCGGCCACGTGGTGCCCGGTCCCGGCAGGGTTTAAACCACCACACATCTTAAAAGTGCAATTGTTCTTGATTACAAATTTCACAATACTTTAGATATCTTAGTGTTCAGTGCCCTTTCACATCTGCAATTATCATTGCCATATTCTGAAACTCTGATTTGTATCTGGCCTGTGAGTTCTTGACACATTGCTTTCAAAAATATTTTTTTAGTGCAGTGAATTTTTTAACACTTACATTAGACTATTTGCAGAGTATCTACACATAAGTTTTTGTTCATTGTCTTGTTTCTACTTAAATTGTGTTGTATAGGAGATTAATGGCATGTTTTATTCTCATATTGAAGATAGCACTGGCCAACAACAGAAATTCAGGAAGAAATAGAATGACTTTTCTTGTAGATAGACTAGAAAAGATATAATTAAATACAAATATATATATTTCTTAGCTCAAAAGGCCCCATTATCAGCTCTTCTCTCATCCACACTGGTCATTAGAAATACATATTACCAAGACTTACTTGGCTATTTAACTTTATGATAAAAAGCTAGGTAGCTAAAATCCAGTGATATCTCTCACATGGGTGTTTTTTTGCTAGACTGAATCCTTGACCCCCTGGTAATACTAAAAGAGTGTATGTTACAAAGTTGTCTGTAACCTACTTGACCCAATCCTTGTAGAGAGTTATTAAGAGCAGGAGCCAAATCATCTCTAGGAGCCATCCTCTGAATGATCTTTTCTCTCTCCATTTACTCTCTGATGCTCTAAGCTAAAGTTAGCCATGGCGCTACAGTTCTGCTCTTAGAAAAAATGTAATGCTGGTTTGGAAATACATTTTTATATTAAAGCATTACTAATCTGGGGAAAAAAAAAAATCTGTTCTTTGTTTTTTCTGTAATATATTAAAGGGTTTGAGTGTGTCACAGAAAAAAAAGTAACAGTCAAAGAATTTTGTCCTATGTTCTCCTCTTCACTGCTCCTCAGAAAAAAGTTTTCTGACATTAAGTCTAGGATCAGTGGTTTAGTAAATGAAGTCCAAGTAGGCCTGGAGATGGGATGATGGGGCAGAACATTAAAAAGTCCAGGCAGTGATGCCATCTATGATGCAGTCTGATGAAGTTGCCTTCCCTATGGATATTAGGACATGCCTCATATCTGCCACATTCTGATATAAATGTTGAGTGGCATAATACAAATTCGACTTACAGTTACCTTAACAAATTCTTTTGTCTGATGTTACTGTTTGTGAGTAGGATTGAACAAAAAAAAATCCCAGCTTTCCTGGGTTTGGTTTCTGTGGTCTTGTTTACAAGATACTGAGTTATGCAATCTGCAAAGAAACGTTAACAGGACTTAGACAGCAAATCACAGCCAGTAAATAGAGAATAATGAGCAGCCAAAGCTGTCTTCAAAGCAAACATTTTTGAAATTATAATTACTGAGGAAAGTGGTAAAAAAGTCTTCATTTTCTGGCTAAACAACTTGCAATAGATTATTCATCATTATATCTGTTCCTAACTACAGTGGGATCATATGCCTACTGAAAAATTATAGTTGGAAAATTGTTCCAAATGAAAATATTCTTTTTGTTCTTATATGCATTCTTCTTCTTTGCTTTAGTAAAATAGATGCATTGCAATTTACTGTCATTTAAAGTCCCAGAAGGCTATCTTGCAGATAGTATACCTGTTCAAAATCATCACAAAACTACATTAAGACAGGGTGATTTTGATTGTGTCAGACAAGTTTTAGTGATTAGCAATTCTGTGCTATCCTGATGGACAGGGACTTGGTATTAGTTACACATTTTTTCATCACATTCTGTCTAAATTACAGCAATCCAATAGAACTAATCATGGAGCTGGCAACCTCTTGAAAACTTCATCTACAACCTGTCTCCTCGACAACAGAGACTACAACAAGCACAACAAACCCATTCTCTATTTTTCACATTCAAAAAGGACATTGAGTCCAGTTAAAATCTCTGTTCTCCCTTCAATGGTATATGGCCAAACTTTCTCCTAAAAAACCATCTGATAACTCAGAATTCAGCTTTTGGCTGATAAACTTGCAGTTTCATTACAAAGGCACTTTCTTTTGGAAATGCACAATTTATCCTTTGGGGCACAGATGTCTTCACTATGAGATGCAAAGAGAGATGAGTTTATTACACTCTTATTTATTTGAAATAGAATAACCTATTTCTGTAGGAAATCTTCAAACTTAAACTACTTTGAGAAATGCAGAATCAGTGAGGAGATAGATGATCTGTAAGCATCTACTCAGCTTTCATACTTCATCTTGCAGCAATTTAATTTCATTTCCATGTTACTGAACCGAAACTTCTAGGCTTATAAGGTAGATATAATTAACCCTGATGCAATTGTTCAAAAACATATGTGGACCACTCCTGAATTTGAGCGGTAAGATGACATTGTACTTTACTAATGTGTTTTCTCCTACACAGGTCCGAATTTTACACTTGCTGGGAGATACAAGCAATTGTCTTACCACTTTCCTTCCTTTAACTCTCTTTAATGCAGACTGTAGTGTATGCACATTCAAAAGGCCTAAATAAAACTCTGGATTGATAAGATACCTCATACAATGTTCTGGAGATGCTCTGGACACTGAAACAAAAAGTGAAGAGTTAACAAGCATTAGTTGCATCACTCAGTGAACTGCCAGATAGTTCTCATATTCTTAAAACCAAAGATAGCATTAAAAAAAGAAGTGATAGTATAACAAAGCATGAGAATTTAACTGCCTGCTAAGCCTAACTTCTGAGTTGTCTGATCTTATGCTTTTAATGATTCATATTTTTATGAAGTCTTCTCACTGCTGGGATTTTTGTCAAGATGAGCTAGATGAGCAATGAGCTTTAAAAACTCCCAACATGCATGAAATGCATCCTAGAGTTATAAAAGAAAACCTTATTCTTAAGCATGAAGTATCATTACTTCCAGTAATTAAGGGGAGATTCCTCCAGGATAGACTTGTATGCTGTTGTTTTTTCTAATAAGAACTTTGTTAAGAGAGTACTAGGCTATAAATTACAGCAGATACTCTATTCAGCTTGAGCATATACAAACATTTTAGCTTGGATTTTAATAGCCCTTTTCTTCATGCAAATAATGTTTCTTTTGAGTGATATTTCTCTGCTATTGAGAGTTATCTATGAGAGATTTATTGTTTCTACCAGGATTAACACCTCTTAGAGAAAATTGGTTCTGATCTACTCCTCATTTAGACACTGCAGGATGCAAACATGTATCATACCTGTTTCCCTAAGTCTAGGACCAATGGCCACTCTTAGCAGCTTCCTTACTTTTCTCTTAAGCCAGTTTAACAGAAACACATGTCTATTTGCATAACATTACAATGTGATGTTTTAGTGAAATCTTTAGAGAATTTGTGAGCTACATCTCCAAGATGTGTGAATTTCATCTTGTTAATTCTCTACTGGTCTTCAACCACTGACAATGCAGGGAAGAGAGAGTGTTTTCACTTGTAGGACTGGGACATACCTAAGAAGGTCACCAAGTTCACTGCCTGTCTCAAGGCAGGAGTTACTGTAGCTAGATTATTACTCATAGAAGTTTTATTAACTAATATAATTAGTTAATAGCATTAGAAGTTTTAAGCACTGCCTAACATAAATGTGTCTTATTGCAATTTCAGGTCAGTGCTCCTTGCCCTGTATTTCACATGGATGGAAAATAGAGTATGGTTTTCCCCTGTGTTCTATTTTCCTTTCTCTTCTTGTCTCCTCAGACTAAATGTCTTTATTGTTTTATATTTGCTGGGCTCATAATAATTCTTTTTTTTTTGCAGACTATCATCAGTTGTTCTACACCTTTAATTAAGTAGAACACATAGAGCAAGAAATAATGTTTGAACTGAAACCTTGCCAGTAACAAATGAAGTAGAAATACTTCTTGACTTGAAGGTGCTTCTATTTTTTTCTTTTTTATTTTTTTTTTTAATCAAAACAAAATTACTGTCATGTTCAGCTTGTAATCAAACTTACCCTGACATGACTTTATACACCACTTTTCCTTCATGTTTTCAAAGGTATGAATGAATCCAAAGAGGCTGAAAGACCAGTGGGCTATACAAAGCTCTTAATCTGATTAGGATGTCTAAATGTAACTGAATAGATAAAATCACTTTTAAAATCCAGGAGACGGTCAGGTATTTGCAAGTATTTCAGTACCTAAAGATACAGTAGATGACTGGTCATATTTTCTAAAGTCACTAAGCAAACAGTGCTGATGCAGATCTGTGAATTTCTTTGAGGATCTGGACATAGCTGCCTAATTCTCACTGCTATCTGCATGAAATAAGTATCTAAATGTTTCTTACCAGAAACTATCTGCATCTTTTGGCATCAAAATATCTTAGTCTATAATCTGTCCAATTCATTCAGCCCTTGATTCTAAAAATATCTGTACCACTACTTACATTTGCTACAGTAAGTAATCTTAGTGAAGAAAGTAGAGATACAATATTTAATACAGCTTTTGGACAGAGCTTATTTCAAGCCACACTCCAGCATGCGACTCCTCCGGGAGCTGCAATAAAGGAAATGGAACATCATTCCCTTACTTTGTCTTTTAAAATGTGTGTAAACATGAAGTAAAATTGACACAAATAGAGAGGTTGGAATAAAATGTACTCCATTTTTTCTCAGCCCCTCAGAATCAAAAGAGACATCATTTTAATCACAAGCACTGAAATGAAATAGTTCAGCTATCAGAAGGGGAAATGAGTTCATGACTTTACTGACAAAGCATCAAATTCCAATTGATAATCCACACAATATCAATCTATGGTCTTATGCAATATCTATATGCAATATGCACAGGATATATAAAAAGCTTTGATTTCACCTGTAGGATTTGTAATCAGTCTTACATGTACCATCTAACACAAGCACAATAATGTAAATCAGAACTTTGACTAAGACAGAGAACTTTTCTAGGTCCTTAGACTTTTTTAGGGAATTTATAAAAGCATGCAAAACTACCCACAGAGAAATAGATTAGCTGATTTCTAGAAACATATTTAGAATTTATTTAAGATGTCTACAAGATGAAGAATAAAAACCCCACATAAGTACTGGAAAGTTTAAACAGCTGTTTTGAAAATACTTCATAATCTCAGATTGAAAGTCTTATATGTGTCCTAACTATCATTGTAAAACAAAACATATGTTTTACTTAAACTCTGAAGAAGCCATGGTTGGATGAGAAGGAAACCCTCAAAAATGGAAACTGAAACCATCAATAGTTTCTTAAAGATAGCTATCACAATTTAAAATGTTTACATTTATTGTCTTTTAATTGTTTGCTGCTTTCTAACAGGTTGGAGAAAAAATATTCTCATTTCAAAATATGACATTCACTAAATTGAATGGCACTGCATACTTTAATTTTAAAAGTATGAAATAGTTTTTCTATCACAGCATTTCTTACAGTGTAAAACTGTCATAACTTTCTAAAGACCTAAAAAGAAAATGAGGTATATAGTGATGAATGGGAGAGAATTCTAAACTGTCCTATTGGATGCCAGAAACTACATGTATGCTATCAAAAAGGAGAGGAATTTAAAAGCATAGTCAAATGCTTAAGGTCACTAGAAATTGAGAAGGAGACATGCTAAGTAAAACAAGAAAATGGACTAGAAGTTACCTGCCTCCGAGATAATATTTCTGAGATACCAGTATATTCAGGAGCATTCCTGAAGATTTAGCATTTCTTTTGAGTGAAGAAAATACAATTTTAGAAAATGGATCAAGTTATGAAAGTCAAAGATTTTCACATGTTTTATCACTGTGATAATTTAATGACTCCTCTGAGACTACTCTTCTAACTTTGCGTACTCATTGTACTTTATAACCTTTGATAGTTAAAGAGAACTTGAGAAACCCAAATCCCTCCTTTGAAACAAAAGGATAAAACTCTCCCTTCTCCTCTTTTTGTCTACTGTGTACCCTCTTGCTTTTCCGAAAGTATCTCACTCAAAAAGTCTCTCACAGACAAATCATTTTGTCTGACACTGTGATCTTCTCTAGTGCATTTCTTCAGATCATCCAAAAAATGGAAAAGTTGTCTCATCCCTATCACTCTTTCACCAAAATGCTCCACTAGAAGAATATAGATAGTGTGAGATTAAACTAGGCTGTAGAGAGATGGCTTCTTCTACTCCTACCTTGTTCATAAAACCCTAAGATAAATCGGCCACTGATGGCCTCCACATTAGCTCTTCAAACTCTCACTGTTCTAGAAAGGTGGAAATCATATATCCACATCCTTACCAATAGACTATGATACAGAGCATATACCAACATTCACATAAATCTTTCACAAGGTTACACCTTTCTGTCAAAGTAATGCCCTGCCTTCTGCATCACAGTCCCTGAGCTACCATCTACAGGCCTTTAGTGAAATGTGTAAAAGCTGAGAGATTGAAACTCCCATTCTCTCTTGAGAGTCTATGCCAAGCTTAAGTGACTCCTGTACTGATACCTTGTACTTTCTGACAAAAGAAGAAATTATGGTTTTGCTTCTTTTTGCTGATGATTTTTTTTCCCCAAAGAAGACTGGAAATCTATTAAAGACATGGAGTGCAGGACTTGCAAAAAAGCCCACAATGACAAAGTTATCCCGTGAGAAAATAACAGAACCAAGTAGAGTTTGCATCTTTACTATTCCTGTTTAGTTTAAATAGAAATGAATAGCTAAAGCACTGCCATAGTATTTAAATGCATATGAAAAAATCATTCTTATTTATGGAGTAAAGTACTTAAAGATGCTGTCCAAATATTTACCTACTCATAGATTCCAATTTTGATTACCAAACTTGTAAGCTTAGTTGGCAGGCTTAGGTTATAGCCTTAAAAGAACAAACAAAATATCCAAGTCTTTCTGACCCATTGACTATTGTGAAAATTGCAAACACATTATCTTTTTTGAAAATGTTGTCTTTTATGTGCATTTCTTTGAAGTGTTCTTGTTGGATTTCTTGTAGGAGTTTTGTTGCTTTAGGTTTCTTTCTTCCCAGTACCTGTTACTTCTGTAGCTTATTATGAAATTAGCTTCTTATGCATTTCCATCTGTGGATTTGAAATATTCCATTCCCTCTCACCCATCAGATCAGATTTCTGACACTTAGTTTTGTATTCATAATTCTCTTGAAGGAAGTAGCAGGCTACAACAAAATGTTTTCTTCAAAACAAAACCTTAAAATTTAAAGGGTCTCAGCACTTCCTTATGATTTATTGTAAAAGTTTTTAAAACAGTGCAAAGATCTGCTACTTCAGAATCTATCTATATATAAAGATTTGTTTAGAAGCATTATAAATTTGACAATAATGCAGTCTTCTTATTTTCCAATAAATACCACTACTATTCTTAAAATAATATCTTTTCAGTTATGTATAATTTGAACATGAGTGTGCACATTTCACATCATGTGAAAACTGTGTTAAAAAGAAGTGAAACTGCTTTTTTGGTTAATATTTCCCTACTGTAGGAGGCTGGCTATCTACAATTAACTTAATGTTTTCTGAAACCTTTGGATGCATCATTTCCCCAATATCGTCCAATCCCAAACATTTATTGACACAAAGCAAAATCCAGCACTATGATGCTCAAAGGATATGATTGAAACTGAGCACATTCATACATATATTTGTAATTGAATCACCAACACTGATTCAACAGATCGAATAAAGTTTAGTAGCGTGTCAGGATCTCCTGCAATGCAGCTAAGGTGGGGGAAAAAAAAGGGTTTTAATAACATGGTGTAATCTGGTAGATTTCAGTTGCTTTAGTGACCATGTAATTTTCTATATCTATGGAATAATATCATAGTAAAAGTACTTTACAAGGCATACAGAGCTTTAGTCATTGTGAACTACTGGGATAGAACCATGGATGGACAAAGTCAGAATTATTCTTACCTCTTCTTAGAAAATTTAAGATACTACCTTAACCACTGCAAGGAGAAAACACTAGCCTTGTCAAACCAAAATCCAGCTTTTTTTCTCAACAACCTGCTTATGGACAGAAAAAGTCTTCGTCATGATATTATGGAAAGCACAAATTCAGAGTAATGCAACACCAGAGATATTAAACATATACAAAGAGAGGTACTTTGTTTGAATTAAAGGGAAGACACAAATTTTGAAAGTGTCTCAATAAAATGCCTGAATTATTTAAATTAACACATTTTATCTCTTGCTTCTTTCTTTATACAGAC